>DVZN01000679.1:0-12062 GCA_018237365.1 Caria ino melicerta
AAATGTATAAAATATAGCCCTGAAGATGCTGTGAAAGGCGAAACCGGTTGGCTTATAATATAATTATTAAAGTTGTTCTTGTAGAAAAGTACAACTGTGTGTGTTTGATAAATATAAATGTTACGATGTTTCGGTTTGGAAGGTAAGGTAGCCGGTAAACTTACTTTTGCACGAGGCCTAAAATACCGATCTCAGGTTGGGATTTCTTACCATCAGGAAATCCGTCTGCTTGTTTGCCTTTCATTACTATAAAAAAAAGATATTTTTTGTTAACTATTGTTAAACATGAAAAGGAAAGCCTTACCAAAGTTTTAATATGTTCAAAATTAAATTTTTAATGTTAATAATGTTTTTGTCTCAATTTTAAATTTTATTCTTAACAACAATTAACAAAAAAATAATCGTTGATTAACATTGATTGCTGTTTCAAAAACGGGATCTATAATTTTATTATTAATTTTATATATACGCACAAATTTTGCAAATATTTTTGCAACATTGCCTTCTATATTTGGTCATTATTATTGCTTACGTTCCTGATTAGTTATACAACGACGCTCATTTCCCGAACGCCATTTTCACGTCAGCCGTGTTAGCTAACGCATTTTCTAATTCTTTACACGATATTACAGACACGAGCGCATTTAAAAGTCAATTCATAGCAGCTACATACAAACAATGTAAAGGTACCTTGTTATCTTACACGACTGATTGTAACGACGATTCCTTTGCACGACGTTTTGTTTGGTAAAAAAATCATTCATATATACACCGGTTTTTATATTTGTATTTCTTTCATCACTACATAATATAAAACAAAGATTTGACGATGCGTGTGTTTGTATGTCTGATTCTGACCAACTCAAACACTTCTGAATAGATTTTAATACGCTGAAGAAAAAGCCTTTATTTTGATAGTTCCGCGAAGAATAAAGCTGTTTCTTCAGTTATAATGGATTGCAACTGCATTTAGTGGGCTGCTATAGACAAAAACGTGTATCAATAAACATTTTAAGCATTTTATGAGCACAGATTCATATTTATAAGCGAGTCTTAAACAAAGCTGAAAATCAAAATATTTGAATGCGCTCTCCCTGCATTAATATTTTATAAATTTGAAGCTATAAATTTCGTTAATCCTACACTACTAAACGAGCAATTTTTGTAGGTATTTGTTTCTATATTAGAGTGCAATGAGATTAACGGCACTAACGATTTCGATTATATTTTCAATATATGGGTTTTCCAGGAGCTAAAAATCTATCAAGATATGTCTCATGTCTGGGAAACTTGTTTTTATCGTCTTTTTGCCAATTGAAAATAGCCAGTACAATATAGCGAAAATAGCGATGTTGATATAGTTTACCTACCGATGACCAGATGGCGTCAAAAATGAAGTTTTTTAAACAATAAGAATAATAAAAGTAATACCTGCCATGGAATTTTGATTATTAAAATAATTAAATGCCAGAAAAAAAATACAGAGGAAAGCGTGGTCATCTAGGTACTAGAATACACCTTAGGATACGCTGTATATAGTATGTGTATATCATTATCTTAATTTTTATTACAGATTAGAGATCCTTAAAGCCGATTCATCGCTGAAGAGCAAAGCCAAACGTAATGAGTGGACGTGGAAGGCGCAGACGGACGTGGTGAAATGGCAGGCCACGCCGCTGAGGGCGCCACTGCTGCGACTGCCAGCCGCGCTGGCGCCCCCTGCGCTTGAGTGCTTCACCTGCATCCGGGCGTACTGCGGCGACCTGCAGCCGCCTGAACGAGCGCTGCATCAGGACCTGACCGAAGTTAAATGTGTATACACTGTGCTTATGGTGAGTTCTTCATAATAATAAATAAATATTGTCACATATATTCTCGAAAGGGTGGGTGCATACTTAGTATACACCCACGATTAGCCGACGATATTAGGACCCATGATTTTACGGTTGGCAAGTCCGACGCCAATCGAGCACAAATCCCATCCCAGGCAATGTTCTTGAATATTGGAAATCAAACAAGCAGACTGATTCTCTGTTGATAAGATTATGTTACGTCGCCTATACACTCCGAAGGTGGTAATGATGAGTTACAGCGTTACCAACCTTAGGCTGATGTTAGGATGTTATAACTCGTGCAAAAGTAAGTTTACCTTACCCTCCAAACTGGATTACGTCAAGGGCAAACACTGACGTTATAACGGTAGGAATAGGTAAGACGGCTTCAATTCGTTGCAACGACTGCAGACCGCTCAATAAATCAATATTCTATACCCGAAACATATTTATGGTCTGCAATATTATTTAGTTTGGTCTTGTTAATTGTTTAAACACTTTTTTGATCAAATAGATAAAGTTTGCAAAACGTTTGTAAAAGGTAAAATAATTTTAAAAATTATTTCACCATTAGCATCTAAATTATCCAGGAATAACGTAGACTTGTTTTCTCATCATTGGTTCATTAGGGCAGAAGTTACGTACGCTTAGTTAATTTAAACTAATAATTGTATGCAAATATTTAACTTTAAAGATAAGTCTTAAGTCTTGATTACATCTAAAAAGTAGAGAGGCGAGACAGTTCACTCCACTTACTCGGTGACTGCACTATCGCGGCCGAGTGACAATTTATTGTATTACCACTCTACTTGGTAGGTGTAATAAAATGCTAAGAGCGAACATTTTCACGGTGCCTGTGGGGATTGAACCCACACCTCCGGCGTTCCCGGCCAACGTGCTAGCCATTACACCATAGCACTATGGCTAGCACCCGTCGAGGTTATCGTTCTTATTCTTTTATCGATAACGTCAATTGTAATGTCATTTTTGGCTAAATTTTTATGCACCAATCAAATGAGTTACGCTTGAAAACACTTCAGTCGAATTTTAGGTGTAACAAAAGCATTACTTACATTACTGTAAAAAATCATCCAGATTTAAAAAGATAGCTTTATACTTTCCAGCACTGTCACTCGGTGCCTGAACTGCGAGACGAAGTCTACTGCCAGCTCATGAAGCAGACGACATCAAATCGGTCCACGGCTCACGATTCCTGCCAGCGTGCTTGGCGACTCATGTCCATACTCGCGGCATACTTCACTTGTTCTGACACCCTCAGGTAAAACGAAAACTAAGCCCAGTATCAAATAATTTTTTAGCAGAAGGAGGCAAACGAGCAAGTAGGTCACCTGATGGAAAGTGATCACTACCGTCACTTCTTATTATATCCCATGTTGGCCTAGGCTCCTTTGTAGACCATCTGCCTACTTGCCAGCTCGTACGGGCGAGCATAGGCTTATTGTCACAAACACCATAACTTTTAACTAGGCAGTAGAGTTTAACAACGGTTTCACTGCATTGGTACTATCATCTTGCCTATTCCTGCTGCCATAACGTCAGTGTATGCTATTAATGTGTTCCGGTTTGGAGAATTAGGTAGCCGCTACACTGACTTTTACTCAAAGTTCAATAACATTCGGGTCTCAAGTTGGCAACGCATGATTCGCATTGCATCGCATTTCCTGTCTGTTGACTATGTGAATTTCTCACCATAGAGGAATCCGTCTGTTTGTTTGCCTTCCAATATTATAAAAAAAAAACTACATCCTTGAACTAACTTCAGCAACATTGCATACTTCAAATGGTATTTTTATAATTTAGGACAATACTGACGCATTCCCTAGTGTTAAGGGTGGAATGCTGAAACTCGTGCATAAGTAAGTTTATCGGCTACCTTGGCCTCCAAACTGGAACACGTCAACGGCAAGCACTGACGTTATCGAGTAAGTTGTTGCGAAAACTCTATGCCCTAACTAAATGTCACGGTCTCGAAACTTATAAAACTTATGTTAGCCTCTATCAAACTGCCAGTTAGTCAATTCTACAAAGGAGCCTGACACAGGATCAAATAATGGGAAAAGATTGACCTTTTGGTTCAAACATGACATCACGAAGGGAAAAATCCAATTGGTTTATAAATAACGGAGTTCAAAGGTAGTAAACATAAAATAAACAACAATAATGAACTTCCTCCTTTTAGGAAATTGGATAAAAGATTAGATAAAATATTGAAATAAATTGTGGAAAAATTATGTATATAAATATGTTAAAAGAACCTAAATAAAAACCTCGTCCTTTTTCAAAGTCGTTTAAAAAGCAAAATATTTAATGTCGATACTTCTTATAGGTACATAACATTTGAACTGAAGTATGGTTGCAGGCTTTGCATAACTAGGATCTAACATAACATTATTACTTCGTACACGTAACACACATTTTTACACGCTTCACGCAAATTGTTTAAGTATTGTCTAATAATTTTATCTTTTACACTTGTCATAATAGTAACGCATATGTGTAAATGAATAATTTGTATGTTTGTCTTTACATAGAATATGTAATTAATAATTACCTAATATTAATGTAATATATCCGCCGTGTTTCTCCGGCTCCCCTTTAGAGAATAGCCCATTTCTCCTTGTCAGGCAGCTCGTAAGAGGCATAGGTAAAATAAATCATTAGTTCATTCATTTTTCACCACAGATTTATTTATTTATTTTTATACACACGCGGACTAAGTCGCGGACACAGCTAGTATCCCTGGAATAAATAAATATCCCTGGACAAATCAGACATATTGATCTAACTCCAAAGTAAGCAAATAATTTGCTTGATATGAGTGTTAATCATCGATATTATACATAGAAATACATATTTAAATACCAGAATAAATTTAATTAACACAGACCGAGAAATGCGAAAGTCTATGTCCATCACACAAACGCCCGTCCCCGTCGGGAATCGAATCCGAGCCTCGCTATTCGTCGACGTGGTAAGGCAATTACGCTACCACTCGGCCAGCAAGATGGTCAAATTTGTTCATTTTTGTTGGTATTGATTCATTACCAACAAATTCTCTCCGGACCGGAACTTATCCTTGTGTAAATATACCGCTTATCCTACCCGCCAAATCGGAACATACGCAAGATTTCGTAAAGGCTCCCCGGACAAGTTACTCATTGAACCTGCGCTTACGAGCTGCCTTCAATTATATGGTTATATGCTTACTTTTAATTACAATGCATCTAATCTAATCCTAGTTGCTTTGCATAACTTGGTTCTGACATAATGATTACTTCATTAACTTGCATTTTTACGTGCTTACTTGATATACATACAATGTTAAGCAACAGCCATCGATGTGTATCTGCAATATAGGATTAAGCGTTGACCCAAACTTCGCTTGCCATTTTTGTCGATTTGGTAAATTTTAAATATACATTAATAGGTGTTTCTCTGTATTGGTTTAGGGCCCCTATGTAAAATAGACCATCTACGTCACAACGAGGTATGTCGTTATTAAAGTACTTAAGAAGCGAGCATTACAGACTTAATTCGCATAGTAAAACTCGACCCTTCGTTGTTGTAAATTATTTATTACAGCGCCATCTATTATCAACTCGTATTTAAAAACCTTTTCTACCCATTTATCGGCATTTATATAACTTATGTAGAAATAAACTCCCTATATACTGTCTAACATGCAATCGCCACGCCTAGCTATTGACGCGAAATTGTATATCAAACATACAAAAATCTCAATTTGGCATTTGTGTTGCAGGCCGTTCCTCGTGGAGTACCTATCAGCAGCAGCAGCTGACCGGCGGCGACCGTGTCAAGGAACTGCTGCAGTGTGCCTGGCTAACTTCAGGAAAACAATCCGATGTGGTGGCAGGAAGAATGTGCCCAGTGTTGAAGAGGTATGTTGTTTTACGGTACAATATTTTCTAATGTCATTATATCCTAAAATGTAGATTTGTGTGTTGTGCTACGTGTTGCTTATTTTCATTTTGACATTTTTCAATTATAAGCCATTGGCAAATGTTTATCTTATTATTCTTGTATTTTTTTGATTCAATAATACCTATGCTGTGAATTTTTATTTACTGAAATAAATAAACACACTTGTATTTTTCTACTAATAATTTTTAATAATTACGATGATTTAATATTAACGAAAAATATTCATAATTAAAAATGTGTTAACAATACATGTATAGTGTATCCCCGAAGATCCTATAAAAAGCGAAAACGGCTGGCTTATAACATTTTAGATATTAGAAAAGTACAAATGCGTGCTTACGATTAATATTAGCACACATATAAACAAGCTTATCTCGGGTGTGCGAGAAGAAATCACTTTAAGAGATAAGCTCGACTTTTGTATTATTTTTTCTTCGTTATAACTGATTGATGTACTATAAAGAATCAAATAACCTGCTTCTCATTCTTACATGCGAAGCGGCATTCTTTGTTTATTCATTTGTTCTTAAAATGCCTTTATCTAATCTAATACCTTTAAATAAAAAATTCTTGTATAAATCTTGGATCTTGGAGACGGCTCCGACGATTTTCATGAAATGTCATATGCAGTGGGGTTCTGGAACGATTAATCGATCTAGCTATATTTCATTTTAAGAAGTAGTAAAGAAAAAAATACTGAGCAAAGCCAGGTCCCCCAGGTACTTGTAATGTAGCAATGTGTGCAGGTGACGGCGGTGTCGGCGGGGCGCTCGGCGCGGCGCCAGCTGTACCGGCTGCCGGGCGGCGCCGAGCGCGTCGTCAACACGCGCTGCGCCACCGTCGTGCAGGACATCGTCGACGAGCTCTGCGACCTGGTGAGACCCCATACATTACCCCGCAATTCACATTGAAAAATTGATTTCCATAAATAACTTTTTGAAATTTGTTGGGAATTTTTTGGTACTTTTGGAATGAGGAGAAACATTTAGTGTTATTACATTAGTATTAACAGGTAGATTTATTTAACGTCAGTGTAATACATTTGTGCTCGTATATGAGAAGTATATTAGACACTAGGATCAATATTCTGAGATAAGACATTTTAAAAAGCTCTTTTACTTGAGATTGCTAGTTTTTTATAACATAACAAACAAATCAAAGAACAACTCTTTAATGTTTATGATCCATCTGTGAATATTTAAAAAAAACTCGTTATGATCGACAGGCGTATAAGATATAAGATACATCTATATTTTATTATACATATACATATACATACATATATATTTAAATAATAAAGAGTATTACAATAAGTACGTGAGCAACTAGCATATGGGTCCTTCTTTGGGTACGCAAACAGGTTTGTTATGTGTGCATAATAGAACCTGCCAGCGTCTTATACAAATATTAAAATGTTTTAGGTATATTTTCTATGTTGTGATTCTAACTTCTATAGGGTTTCTGGATGTGGAAACAGAATAGAAATATGTTGTAACAAACTTGTAACAAATAAATAAATAAAATAATTCTGTGTGCTTAATTTTTTTAATGCGAATTGTTTATCAAAAGTATAACTTAACAGATCGGGGTGACGAGCGAGGCGGAGCGCGCGGAGTTCTCCCTGTACTGTATCGTGGCGGGCGACGCGCTGACCATGCCGCTGGCCGGCGACGAGTACGTGCTGGACGTGACCACCGAGCTGCAGCGCGCCCACCACCCCTTCTACCTCATCTTCTGCCGCTCCGTGTGGCACCACCCGCTACGGGCTGACGCGCCGCCGCTGTACACCGAGGTGCTCTTCAACCAGGTTAGTGACGCGATTTAGTGGTATGTACCTAGCAACCTGACTAGGTCCGTATAGTGCTAGTCCTTGGTACCTATTATTATTATTTTCATTTTCTGTGAGGTACTTGAAATATAAATTCTGTAATTTGGGACATTATAGAACTATTGCATAAATCAGATAAATTTCATTGGCTAGTAGTTACTTTAAATTGGCAAGTTTTTACCAGCAAGCCAAATTATTAGAGAATTATTAGAATATAAATTAATCACATCATGGGCCCTAGTACTTTGGCTAAGCATGGGTGTTCTAGTATATCTGCTGGCAACGGGACCAATTTCTTTCCACATTTTTATTTGAATAGGATTGTTCGTTAATGATTAAGAAAATAAAACATCCGTCAATCCGCCAATAACGACGGTAGCATGGAGCATGTATACAGGGGCGTGTGTGGTGTACGTGCAGGTGGCGCCGGACTACCTAGAGGGCCTGCTGCTGGTGTTGCCTGGCGGCGGCGCGCCTGGCGCGGGCGTGTGCCGCGAGGCGGCGGCGGCGGCGGCGCTGCTGCACCGCGCGGCCGGGCTGGCCGAGCCGCCCGCGCCGCGCGACCTCAAGTTCCTGCTGCCTAAGCCGTTGCTGGCGCTGCGCGAGCCCCGCGCCGCCAAGTGGGCCGCCTGGGTGGCGCAGGAGTGGCCCGCCGCGCGCGCGCTTGCGCCGCCCAGCGCCAAGTCCAGGGTCTTGCAGGTACACATTCGCTAGGACTGAGAAACGTTATCGAGAAAATTTAGTAGAATTTCAAAAAACTCAAATATACAGATGGAAAAAAATTACCTCTGAAAACTCTAACAAGACGTTTTTTATTTTCTCCGTATTGTAAAAAAACTTACTAACTAGATATATTCACTGCAAACAAATAATTGTACAATTAGATAAAATAATGTAAAACCTGTTCTAGATCTTGTCCCGGTGGCCGCTGTTCGGGTCGTCGTTCTTCGCGGTGCGGCGAGTGAGCGGCGCGGGCGAGTGGCGCGAGCACGTGCTAGCGCTCAACCGCCGCGGGCTCCACCTGTTGCACCCCGCCACGCACGAGACCGACACGCACTGGCCCTACGCCGACCTCATCTCCACACGGAAGGTACCCGCCCCCTGCCCCCTGCCCCTGCTGCACCCCGTCCGTACATTAAATATACCTTTTGTTACCTTAATAAAATATGAAAGGAAAAGATAGCTCATGTAGCCTCATCCCTTTTATCAAGTTTGTGTTACGTTTCCCATACATCCTTTCGTCGGCATAGACCCAGCTACATGTCTGTGTTTATTTTGCCAGGTGCGATCGGAGGACGGCACGCTGTTCCTGGACGTGAAGTGCGGCTCCCTGCTGCAGCAGCGCGTGACCCGGCTGCAGGCCGAGCAGGCGCACGAGGTGGCGCGCCTCATCCGCCAGTACGTCGCGCTGCAGCGGGACCGCCGACAAGAACCTGGTGAGTGCTTAGGTGTGAGAAAAGAATAATTCAAACGCAGTAATACTGCAAAACAACCGACTTCCCGGTGCCATACATCCCTAAATTTTTATACGAACCGCTCGGAAGTGTACCCTTTTAAACAAAAAAAGAATTTTGAAAATCTGTCCAGTGTTGTCTACCGTGAATTTACAACCGAGAAACTCGTTAGCGCCTCCGTAAATTATTTGTAAGAAAATTTGTACAGCGTCCCTATTGGTTACGGAAAGAATTAAATTTCTCACGCTAGCAAGTTTCTCGATAGTAAATTCTAACATTACTCTAAAATTACTAACATACACACAAAAACATACAGGCGAATTGAGAACCTCCTCCTTTTGGAAGTCGGTTGAAAATACATAACCTTAAATAAAGCTTCCTACGGCTACAAAAAAAACAACTTAAATTTAAAAGTATTTAGTCATTGAATCATCTACACATATAATAATTAAAAAAATTATAAATTGAGAACAATTGGGCATTTACAATGCCCATTTTTTTACCAAAAAGGGTTTAATTATTGTGTCCTGTTCCATTTATGATTAGCTATTTCGGATCTTACAAGGTCTGAGTGATTTATACAGATTTTTCTATGTCACGTAATTATCATAAAATCTGTTCCAGCTTTTAGCAGCCAGTGAAGAATTAAACGAAGGGCCTAGCAGGCGACGCAGTGGTATACCTCAAGAGAATAAGATCCGTCCAATTAGATCTGATGATATTAAAAGTAAAAACATCGGCATATTTCATTAAAAATGTTATTTTATATATACCGAATAGCATGTTTCATTGTTTCCAAGACAATTTTATTTTAAGCTTTGTATCGCCATTATATTTAAGCTTTAATAGCTGATTTTGATGAGATTTGGAATATTACACACCTATCGGAAGACACCATAGCAAAGAGTAGCGCACCAATCTATCCAAATATGTTTTATGCGTGAGAACTTGAAATAAATATGAATTTATTTCATATCTACCGTAACTAAACCATTCAAAAAACATTCAAATAATGAGTAAGCATATGAAAATCATTTTTTTTAATGAATCCGGAATAAACATCAAAAAACATACAACCTCATTAGTTTAATGAAATGCCCTTTAAAAACGATGTAAAAATAATTTAAAAAATGTATGCGAACAAATCGTTAATTAATGCTAATTAGCAAATAATAATTAAAAATACACTCTAAATGCAAACTATTAAAAGAAAACAATATTAGAAATATTAAATAATAATATAGAAAATAATTTTATTGCCTCCCTAAATAAATTCGTAATCCATTGACGTACAATGCTTAGAAAAAATCCCAAAAAATGTCTAAACGATTTCTATACCTTTACATTATTATTACATAAACAACTATTAGCATTTATTAAAATTAATATAATCATAACATCAAAATGCATTCCGTTGAGTCACCAAAAAGTCTGCCCGCGTTTTTACAAAAACCCTGCCCCTGAGCAAAACCGCGGGTATATTTGGGCGCGGACACTTTCTTAGCGGGAGTCTTAGTTATTTTATCACAATGCCGTTATGTTGAAATTAGATTGTCTTGGTAAAGTTATGATACTATACAGTACATATATGCCGATGTATATGTTGACGAAAGAAGATTAAAATGAAAATAGGATTACAAAAAAAATATTTTCTATTTTCATTTAAGTCACACGGTAAAAATATGTATCAAATATTCGCAATTATAATCATGAAATTTGTATAAGAAAAATATAATTTTAATTTATAGAAAAGAGGTTTTATGTAGTAATAAAATCTTATTTTAAAGCAATGCAGTGTATATGTTAGTGTTAAGTGTTGTCATCACATTAATCGATATGATGTAAGTTATTTTTGCTCACATTCCAATAGATAATAAGTAAACAGCGTTGTTAATGGAAGTCGTATTATGTTGTTAATAGTATTGTATTTTCCATTACAAATATATATCTGAAATGTACATGAAAGTCCGATTATAATATTTTACAATAAAGGTGCTATTTCTAGTTATATAAAGCAGATACAAGGCACGTTAATTAAACATAATGGTCATTTTGTTTCTATAAACAAAAAAAACGAATAAAAAAAGAAAAACACATTTAGCTGCATAGTATATTGCTGGCATAAAAAGTTGAATTTAAAAATGTAAAAAAAAATATCAGTCAGACTGTAACGTGCCTTAGTTGTCTGTATTAAAAGTATATTAGTTAGTATCATAATAAATTGTCCAAAGACCCAGCCGGTCGGAGTCATAATATTTTACGTATAGTTACATATTTTGTTGTCATGTATAATATATCAATTAAAACAAGGTATTATAAAGAATATATTGTAGATATCAATAAAGGAATTATTTTCTATAATTGTTTTTCATTTTAACTTTTCCTAACTTGAGGTGGCGGCAAGAGAATCGCACCACCCGCATATCTGCCCGTGGGTATCGTAAAAAGAGATTAAGGGCTTACGTAGCAGCGTTTCCCGGAGACAACACAGTCTGTAACAAACATACACTATGTTCACCAACCCGCCTGCCCAGAGGCGTAACTGTGGGCAAAACCCCTTATATACTGAAGGAAGCCTACGTCCAGCATTCGACTTCAACAGGCAACTAATTTTCATTTATTATGGAGAACAAGACTTGAACGATCGTTTGAAATGAATCAGATTCCAAACTTCAGACTCGAAGTAGCTTTTTAAAATTGTTAATTAATAACAATATACACAGCAACACTCAAGGAAGCGTGCCACACCTACGCATTCCAAATATAGTCATGGAGCTTAAGCGCTACATTCGTCTCACGTGCCCTCAGCCCCTGGATAAGAAACTTATTTAAACAGCTAACTACTTCAGCACTTGTCTCAGTCGTGTTGAATATGAGTAGTACCCAGTGGCGGCTCGTTCTAAGGAGCTTTTTTTTCGAAATGAATTATAGCTGATAGCCGGCTCGGCCTCTACAGCTCAATGGGCGTTTTGGGCAGAACGTGAG
>DVZN01000680.1:0-12056 GCA_018237365.1 Caria ino melicerta
CTTACCATCAGGAAGTCCGTCTGCTTGTCCGCCTTCCAATATTATAAATAAAAAAATATATAAATTTAACATCACATTGTATTTATTTACATTTAAAAAAAATGCAATTGAATACCTTCAATATACACATTCAACCTTGATTCTCCATCTTGGCTACAGACAATCTGCCGGCGGGTGTCTGATTGATGGGGCAATCAAAGTTTTTACCAGGGTCCACGCACACACCGACAACGGCCTTATTGTATGTTGTTTTACCACTGCATGATTTATTTTCTCGAACTTACCATTAATCATATTTGAAACTAAATTGTTGTCATCATATTATTAGCTTATTGCCGTCCATTGCTGTGTAGTCTTATGGCATTGGAATACTAGGGATTTTCAATCAACAAATACAATGATCAAAAATAAATAAATAAATATCGTCACGCCCATATATCCTCGAAAGGGAAGGCAGAGGTACATACTAGTATTCCGTAGCCGACGATATTAAGTCCCATGATGTGACGGGTGACAAGTCCGTCGCTGATCGGGCACAAATCCCCAGGCAACGTTATATTTTTTCATATCCTATTTTATTAGATTAGAACCCGACCCGGGAATCGAACCCGGGACCTCTCGCGTCAAAGTCGGACACCGACAGCACTCTACCACAGAGGCGACTACAATGAGTATTACAGGTTTTATATAAGTACCCACATATTCTGCCTACTCCAATATTTAAATTATCACTACCTACAAAGTAGTATAAAATAAATTCGCTTCTCGTCTGTTTGTCCCTTTGTATGCTTAAATTTTTAAATTATAATTATAATTTTGATGCAAATTTTTAGATAGATAGAGTGATTTAAGAGGAAGCTTTATAATTATAACACATGCATAACATAATAGAGAAACACTGATAATTTTAGAGGTTTTTAATTTGATATCTGTGAGAGACATTCTATGCTATATTTAGTTATCAGCTTTGCACCCGTGCGAAGAAGGGGCGGGTCGCTAGTATTATAATATTTCTTTGCCAACTAGTTTCGTTTTTAATTAAGTATTTTGACGAATATCAATATTTTGTTGCATGAGGCGGCGACGGTAAGCAGTATCAAATATGTAATTTGTATCAAATATGTGGATGGCTGTAGGTACCCGGGGAGACCTAGGTTGACATCCCATGAACAAAGCATTCGTGTTTTATCCGAGGGTGGTGTCAAAAGTCTCCAAAACCAGCGTGTATGTATACTGACATTTGGCACTCGATACTATCTGCCTACCCCGTAAGGGACTTGGCGTGAAGATATGTATGTAATTTCTATCATTATGTAAGAGAACACCCACGATTTACGAGTCGTGGAGATACTAGCCACCTCTCACACCTTTGCCTACCTCTTCGGGGATAATAGGCGTGAAGGTACTTTTTTTTTACTTTTATGTAAGAGATACCTAGGCCGTATTACAATCGTAAGAAAAAGATATCTCGAGAAATCCACCAACGCTAGTATATTAAAAGTATAAATATTCTCTCGCCGCAACTAAATGTAAACTTCAGAATTTAATCAAATTAATGTCCTCATTTCCTTTATTATCGCAAGTGGTGTGAATTCGCTGAAATTTTAATGAAATTCTCGTTATAGAGCCACCCGCGTATTTGGACGTTTCATTTTCACAATTTTCACATTAAAAATTGTTAAATTAAATTCGTTTCTATGAATGGAAAACCTTGACAAACCAGAAACGAAGTGGTTGTTGTAATTTTAGGAAGAAAAAAGGAGTTGAAGATAATTCTAAGGCAGTGAATCTGCAAAAACACGGCTTTAAGGTCAGGCACAAACATAAAATTTGTTTGGGATTGAATGGAAAACTTAATACCTTTTGAAACACCGAAAAAATACAAATCAGTCCACATATAGCGAAGAGGTGGTAGAGATTCAAAGCGACTCGCCCGGGTGAAATGGTACCACTGACTTACCTATTCCTGCCGCCATAACGTCAGTGCTTGCCGTTGATGTGTTTGCCGGTTAGCCGTTGAACTTATTTTACAAGTGACTTAGCAACTAAGCCTCAGGTTAGCAATGCATAATAATCCAAAGAATTTAAATTTAAAGGGGTGGCAACCCTACCGTAGGCACTATGCACGCCTTTTTCTCTCAGACCGCATATAAAACCACAAATCGCTGAGTTTTTTAATATCATGTGGCTTATTTTCCTTGTAATACATTCTCCGGCATTATAGGTCAATACGTTTATACACCTACCTATAAAGGGGCTGTCCATTAATCACGTGACGTTTTTGTAGCATTTTTCGACCCCTTCCTCCCCCTTGGTGATACGTGGTGAGGTATAAGACTAACCCCTCCACCCTCACCCAAAATCTTGATACCTAAGTTACTAGTCATCTAAGTGTTGAATCACTGCTATGCTTACGATCCGATAATGGCGGCAAACGCTGATTTCATCAACACAAAACACAACTACACCATCGCCGCCGGTCCCGGCGACGAAGGCCCCTTTTTCGCCACTGATACCCCACCCCCCAGTGGTCGGAACGCAGCACTAAGCCAAGAAACAACCCTTAGTGTGGGCGTTATAGGCCCACCCTTAAATAATGCAGGCTCGGGTTGAGCACTCTGCTCGCCCACATACGTCCGGTATCGTTGCTAAGCTGCTCTGGCTGGCAACTATTGTCATTTCGAAAAAATACTGCTATGCTATGCAAAACGGTTGAGATTGTAAGATTCGTGACTATATTCAAATCGAAATTCAGACGATATCTAAACGAGTATAAACTATAAATTGATTTTACATCAGGTGAAATAATTATTGAGAATTAGTACGAAAGTTTGCTACACGTTTTACTTACCTTGTATTAAAGCCATTAGATTTCTCAGGGTTACTCAAGTATAACGATCGTCTCTGTGGTCGAGTGGTGTCCGACTTTAACGCGAGAGATTCGATTCCCAGGTCGGGCAACTTGTTCAAAGAATGAGGTTTTTCAGTTTTTCTGAAACATAACGTTGTCTGGGATTGGATTTGTGCCCGATTGGCGACGGACTTGCCACCCGTCACATCATGGGACCTATCGTCGGCTAATCGTGGGTGAATACTTGTATGTACCTCTCTCTGCCTGCCTTTTCGAGGATATATGGGCGTGACGTAATTTTTTTAACTCTTCGAATCATGTTACAGGTTATCTGTTTGAAAATCACTACATAGTATAAAATGAAATGGCTTCGCGTTTGTCTGTCCCTAAGTATGCTTAAGACCTATCTTAAACTACGCAATGGATTTTGATGCGGGTTTTTTTAATAGATAGGATGATTCAAAAGCAAGGTTTATACGTATATTACATGCGTAATATAATATAGAAACACTGATAATTTTAGTCGTTTCTAATGTGATATCTGTGAGAAATATTATGTAGTATATTTAGTATGGTTTTTGCACCCGTGTGAAGCCGGGGCAAGTCGCTAGTAAAATTATAAATAAGCACAGCATTCCTACTTGTCTAATACTAGCTGATGCCCGCGACTTCTTTCGCATGGGACAAAATCAATTTTCGTTATTCCCGTGTAAATCCCGAACTCTCGGGAACTCCAGGATAAAAAGTGGCCTTTGTGTTATTCTGAGTCTTCAGCTACCTATATACCAAATTTCATCGTAATCGGTTCTGTCGTATTTGCGTGAAAGAGTAACAAACATCTATACATACATACTCACAAACTTTCGTATTTATAATATTAGTAGGGCTAGCAGTTGCCAGCGTCTACGTCCGTGAGAACCGCTCTAACAACTTTAGGGTTTAATATAAACTAACTTCGAAACATATCGCCTTCATGTTTGCGCAGTCGGTAAAGTAATCTGCATGTTGCTCGGTAATACAACCTGTAGACAAACCAAATTTCACCAACATCCATTCGGTAAAATTTGACTAATTGAAGAAAACAATAACAGACAGACAAAAATATCAATATTTAAAATGTGTTGCCTATTTTCAGCCGCCTATACATCAATTTTATTAAATCAGGCGTTACTTTACAGAATTCCATTACAACTGAAGAAAAACCTTTTATCTTGCTAGTTCCGCGAAACCCTGAACTCTTTGAACCTGGAAATCACCCCTTTACGGGGCGTCGCTTGTCCGGTACAGTCGACGTCCTGAGGATGCCTCGGTGTCGAAGCGAAACGTACGTCGAGTACAAGTTTGATGAATTGGCTGGTGGGTTTTTCGGAGGGATGGCCGGCTCAAGAAGGGTCATCCAGTTTCTTATTTTATTATATTTTATATTGCGACAGGTATTCTCTAGAAGATTTCCAGGTCTAACGAGTTCACGGGTTCGCGAAACTAGCAGGATAAAGGCTTTTTCTTCAGGTGAACAGTTTCTTTGTCATGTCGGGACGGGACGGGGGTGGGACGAAGTGCACCTTGACAGCTAGTCTAATAAATCTTTGTGATTGACATAATTTCAAATTGTCTATTTGTTTTTTAAAAATTGATTCGGTTATTAATTAAATATATTAATTATTAATTCGCCAGCTATCTCTTTTGTTCTATTAATAAATATCTTTAACAAGCTTTGGGCTCGATTTATCGCAAATTAAACGTTAAAATTCAGCCGACAATCGTAAAATAAACTCGACTTTAATGTTTCATCGTTTCAAGTGCTATACACTTTCGAATAAATTATTGACGGATTTGAGAATCTACTGTAGATACTTCTTCGATCAATTTTAATTAAGGCACCCGATTAAACCATAATAACAATTCATAGACTTTCGGAAAGGTATTTGAAGGGTTTCGTTTTAATCAAGTGGAACATTTTCGAGTAAAAGTTCAATACTGAGGACCTATTGAAGTTGATAAACCAAGCTCAAGGTAATGGATGGAAAGTCATTAGTAAGCACTAAATTAATTATTGTTATCCTAATAGTATCTCGTCTTGTTGGTTTAGTATTTAGTGTACACGCTTAACGACGCTGAATAAATTCTCAAATAGACAATGTGTTATAATTAATGTTATCATCATCAATCTAAGGTTAAGAAATGAACTCAGCAAAAGAAATGTCATATGCATTTTTGTATATGCAAGCGAAGTTGCAGGCAAAAACAAAATATTTAGAAGTGCCATAGGCTACGTCCTATCAATACACATTCCTATTAAATAAAAAAAAAAACTACAGATCAGCGAAGCCGCCGGTGACAGGCGATAATTATTTTGTAATAATGATTGATGTCATCATTTAATCAGTCTCGCACCTACTGTACTCATGAAAACTTGACCCACGATTCCTTAGTATCCCACTCGCCCTCTAAACAATTTGATAGGCTAATTCGTCCCACGTAAATATACAATTTACCTTAGAACCTAATTTATATGCAGCTTCAGTTGCGTATGAAAAAGATTCTTAAGTGCTTTGCTTTTGCAATTACAGCTTTATTTAGCATTAGCCCGTGGCTTCGCACGCATTTTTATTTTAACAAACTCTTCTCGACGTCATTTGACTTCACTTCACTCCACTCCACCCCACCCAACCTCATGCAATCCCACCCTTAATTAAGCGGAATAAAATTTAGTCTAAAAATGGAAGACGCTAGAGACTGGAGCTAGTATTTTATATTCGAGGATATAAAATATATTTTATTAAAATGACTATCAGTTTATTCAAGCTTGAATACAATGGCAAGCACTGATGTTAATGTGCATGTTATTAAAATTGTTCTCAGAAATGAATAGTACAACAGCTCCTGTGGCAACTTTTAGTTATAAAGCACGAACGAGTGGTTATACGTATCACATTTCATCAACATTTCGATGCTAAACATAACCGCTGAGCTTAATTTTAGAATTATCAGAAGCTTATTGATGTATTACCCGGGTGAATGACTTAACA
The DNA here is from genome assembly GCA_018237365.1 of Caria ino melicerta. Classification (NCBI taxonomy): domain Eukaryota; kingdom Metazoa; phylum Arthropoda; class Insecta; order Lepidoptera; family Riodinidae; genus Caria; species Caria ino. The sequence continues at coordinate 5,881 of DVZN01000680.1, forward strand.
GAACTGAACCAACAAAGGTTATATTCGTGATAAAAATAGTTGGACATAACAAAGAAAAAAATATTCAAATAATTAATATTTACAAATAAATAAAATTTAAGATTGTAATATAGAAATAACTGTTTAGTAAGTACATGTGGAAGTTTTAACGAACCATATAACAAAAAGGGAATTCTTTAATTATATGTCCATCTGGCTGTTTGTTTCGGGTAATCTCTAAAACAAATGGACAGATTTTGACAGGGTTGCACTGTTAGATAGCTGAACTGAGGTAAAATAACTGAAACTCCTTTTATTTTAGAAAAACTAAGGATTCTACGCAAAAAAATCATATCATTTTTTCATGAACAAAAAAGACGAAGTCATGGATTATAGTTAGTTAGGAAACATAAATGGTTACACATGATTGAGTTTCAATTACACATAAGTCACTTACAGTAGTCAAGTACTTAAAACTAAGAAAAACAGGTTTTAGTTAGGTCACTGGTACTCTGCATATTTTAAAGGAAATATTTGTCGAGTATACCCACTCAATCACAAAAAAATATCCAGAACAAAAATAAATAAATAAATACCCCATTCATCCTCGAAAGGATAGGCAGAGGTGCATACTAGTATACACCCACGATTAGCCGATGATATTAGGTCACAGGTTAGGTGAACAGGTGGCAAGTCCGTCGTCATATCCGGTAGAAATCGAATCTTAGGCAACGATATGTTTTTTTAGAAAAACTGAAAAAACTCAGAACTAGTTGCTTTACCCGGGAAATAAAACTAGAAACCTCCTGTGTCAAAGTCGAAAAACGGCTCCAATTGACCACAGAGATCAGGAACGGTTAAAAAAACAACAAAGTACTGAGGTAACAAAAATAAATCAAATAAATAAATTGGTCTTATGTTGTTGAAACTTTAAAACATGCCTTATTAAATTAAATTTTGGTTTCAGATGAAACCAGTAAAATCGTCAATGCCAAGCCACCTTTGAAATCACCAAGTACACCCGTGCAGTCTGTACCTCCAACCAACAAACGTAAGTATTATTTTCTATATATCATCGTTTAAGTGGAAAACTATCGTCACCTAATCATGCGTTTTCAGTAAAGCAGCCATGAAAAAAATACTAAAATTAATTTCTTAAAAGTCTGAAATGCAACGGTAACACCATTGTTTTGCGAATGTTCGTGGGTGGCGGTACTCACCCTCAGGCCCGCCAACCTGTTTTCCTCTTATCTTCACCTTATGAACTGTTTTCAGCAAAATAAGCCTCGTGAAAAATCAAAAAGCGTACTCATTTCTTTAAATACAACTTACCTGTGAGAACTTTGGTTTTGAGGATGTTTGTGGATGGCGGTCATCCCTATCAGGTGACTTGCCAGCCTGTTTGCCTCCTTTCATATAAAAAACTAATGCCTTAATTAAGATTTTTGACTTATTTGAGCTTCGTTAGATATTCACATAATTCTAAAAAAAACATCTACGTGCAATTGAAAATTTTAACCTATTTGGACACATGAGGCTCATTTCTAGACATAAGGGCTCTACCTCATTAGGACGCCATGGCGACGTCGCCGGCTACGAATCCAAGCATTAATAAGCAAGCATTAATGACGTTGATTAAACCCGAGCTCTGTTTAAATTTAGACACTGTATTTAATGTTTAATCCTCTGTCGAAGATATAAGTTGTTAACTTGCAGTAACAACATATTAGTAAAATAAATTAATTAATATCTCCGAAGGGATAGGTAGAGGCACATTCTAGTATGCAGCCGAGATTAGCCAATTATAATAGGTCCCTTCATGTGACAGGTGATTTAATGGTGAGGTCTTTTAATAAACTGGAAAATAATTAAAAACATGTTTTCTGAACTGGGAATCGAACCCGGGACCTCGTGTGTCAGAGTCGACCGACTACCTCGCCCACAAAGGAGATTACGAGTACATCATATCTGTGGCAAAAATAAATCAACGGCTAGCTTCTTTACCGTAACGGTGAATAAGTTATGCATCATCATTGCTGAGTCGCTCTGTATTCCGTGATTTGCAAGTTCAAGCAGACAAACGTACGGTCTGACCTGTCGTGGTTCGACAAATACGCAGACGGTCTGGGAATTGAAATATGCAAGCAAAGACGTCTTACCTGTGCTCTACCAAGCTCTACTAGCTCTAACTCGCGATTTTGTACGTGTTTTCAATTTACTTAGCTCTTAGTAATACTGACATGTATTATAAACTTTCGTTTGCAAAATTAAGTGTTTTTACTAAACTTTATCAGTTTTCATGAAGATCGGTCAGGCCTGTTTTCAGTGGCTACGCGGTAGGGCTGGCTGGTGCAGTGCGCCAGTCCCTTGAGCTCAGGGGGATCTACCTAACCTAAGCTTTGGAAAGAGAGGGTCGCCTACTGATAAGTGGAAATCACTGTAACATATTCTTATTCCTATCATAATTTTGCAGGCCAATATAAGTTTAAGCTATAACCTTGTTCACTTAGCTACTGCCTCTACCCGCCTGCCTGCCTGATTCTATGCGGTAAATAGATTTTTGAATCATGAATAAATCGTAACAGATAAGAATCTTGCAAATTTATTTAGGATTAGAGTCTATTCAATTAAATCAATCTCAGTCAATTAAGATAAATCTGCAAGTGAGATTACCTTATAACCCTTTGAATGCTAGCCAAAAAAGTGTCGACCGAGTAACGCTCGGGCACAGTTCTTGTCTCTTGGCACAGTGGTCCGGATCTACGTGGCGATTATGTCATGCATCGCAATCTCGAACATCCGCTCGTTTGTTTTCCCTCAGAACATTTAATTACGTAGAGCATGCGCATCCTACGTACTACACCTAGTTCATTCGTTTATGATTCACGTCGCCTAAATTATACACTGAAGGTGGTGATAGTGCGTTGTTAATCTGATACTGGGATGTTATGCTACGTGCAAAAAAGTGTAAATTATAAGCTTAGTTTTAATTCTGTTAAAGTAAAATAAATATAAGTCGGAAACGCAGAACTTAAAACTATTATTGTCTATTCATAATATAAAAAATGGTAACTAAGTTAACTCATGTTTATTAAATATTTTTAAAACAATGTTTAGTACGTATACTACCTATGCCGAACCCAAAACGAAGTTTATTAATTGTTTTCTGTTTGCGTTTCGCGCAAAAAAATAATGACGGATTGTTATCAAATGTTGTATAGTAGTTGTTTTATCCAGCCTCGACATCTAGAATACATTTTAAAATCTTTCGTACCCATCACCAACTGCAAAAAGGGCTTATTTAGTAAAAGGCCGTTTAAGCTGACCTATTGTATTATAGCAAACGCCTATTATCCTAGGCCATATTAAACTGGTACTTACTTATCGCATGTACGAAGTCGTAGGCAACAGCTAGTAGTTGTAATAAATAAATTGCTGTAGATTTAATAAATTGGTTACACACATAACTCTAAATTATGTGTTCTTTTAAGCACTGATTGCAGTTTTAACAATTATCCACCACCAAATGGACCACCATTACAAGTAAATAGGTTTTGTGCTGTCAATATTTTCTGGACGCCTTGATCACAGAAAAACAGAAAAGGAATGAACATGTCACACGCACTTTTCAAAATCATACTCCAGGTTTTCTCCGCAATGACTACACAAACATCATTACAGTTTTATTGTTGCGGTTATTGTCGATTGTCGAAATATTATGTGTTATTTCGGGAAGGTTAAGACTGATTTATAGCTTTCATAGTTCCAAGTAGTGATAAATTCATTTCCTGTCAATTTCGATATAATTTATATTCTTAAACTTGACTGCGCACACTATAGCTTTTTCCGCTTAATTTAAGCAAACATTTTAGTAATATTTTTTGCACTTTCGCGTTTCTTAATTACTAAATGTTTATTAAATAACCTGCATCAACGAGTACCTATAAAAATATACTTATGTATGCTCGAAATTCCAACCAAGTTGCAATGGTCGTGACCACAACAATATAAATAACCTAATATACGCATTACGCTTATGACCCGTTTTTTTTATCAAACAATAAGCGTTTTAGGGTTACCTCTAAAGGACAAGAGAAAAACTTATAGCGGCACTTCGTCAACCTCTATCTGTCAAGAAATCCCTTAATCTCTAAATAAAGTTTGAATTTTTTTATTAAATAACTTATAATTTAATTTTTTTATAGTTAAATTGGAACTTATTCAGTGACGTTTCAGGCTGTTAATTTGAAACTTTGATTTTGAGTTAATTACTATACAGTATTTAAGTGATGGCAAAGAAAATATAATATGGTGATGGTAGGGAGCTCTACAGCAGCTCACCCGGGGACTAATTCCTGCCACGAAAACGTCAAAGTTTTGATATTTACGTGTTGGGCTACGGACTCAAACACGTAAATATCAAACTCTGATGTTTTCGTGGGCATTGGGAGCCGCTAGACTATAGTATAATATTCCGGTCACAAAGTGCAACATACACAAAACACCGGTAGCGTTTACGTTATTATTTAATTTTTTGTTTGATACAGATGACTTGCAATTACGCTCCTCTAATTCTCTTGCTCTTTCTATACCTTTACACCATTCTAATATCCTTTCAAACTTTTACTATTCAGGCATCTTCTCTTTGGAATGATCTTTTTTCCTACATTAAGCAATTTCATAAAAGTTCTCTTTCAAAAGAGATGTCAGACAATCATTTGTTACGGATTTAATATAGCAATTTAAAACTCATTTATCACATTTATTTAGTATTTTTTTTGTTTCTTTTTCTAGTATTTAATTTCTTTTCATATACCTACTACTTTTATTATTTCTTTGTTTTCTGTTGATTCAAAAGGTGGTTGAAAGAGTCTCTTGTATAACACACAAAAAAGTTTAAATGAATAGATAAACATTAATAGGCGGTGGTTATCTGTATTACCATCAGGAGGGTGGTTTATGAAGTCGTTACTTAATATCACATTTTTTTCTATGACCTAATTTATCTAATTCAAAAGCTAAAAATCTGCTGCAAAATAAAAAATAAATGTTAAGGAAGCCGAAATATTTAGGGCAACATTTGTTTGGCATCAAAGAAACAAAATTTCCCTAGAGTCAGAGTTTATCTCCGTAATACGTATGACTTGATCATTATTCGGAGTATTAGCACAGTACGGGGAAATAGCATCTTTCAATGTGTATGTGTATTAGGTATCATGTATTAATTATGTGAGTATCGTAATTACTTGTTCTAGATTTGATTTATTATAGAGGATTATCGTCTATCTTATCTATGCATATAATAAAAGTGTACATTGAAGATATTTAAAAAAAGCGGTCCAGATAACTAAAAATGAACAGCAAAACATATTTTGAGATTCACAAAATTTCAGAATTTTATATTGTCTGTCTGTCTGTATCGCGGTGGAGGTTCACGCTGAAACTAATAGTTCGTACGACCGATCGTAACGAAATTTAGATGGCGGTTACGATAGTATCCGTTTTAATATTAAAAAAATATAATAAAAATGTAAAAGAGTGAATTCTGTACATTGAAAATATTTTCAAAAAAATCAGTGCAGACGACTAAAAATTGGCAGCAGAACATATTTTGAGATTTTTAGATTTATTCACCGTGATAAAGCGAACACAACATTTGTACTTGTTTCACTATAAAATTATTTATTAAATTAATTACCAACTAGTTGGTGGTTAGTTTACAAAAACATCCTCAGGGCTTGATAGAAGAATTACTTGTTTATTTCTAACATGTAATTTTTCTATCAAGCCCTGAGGATGTTTTTTGCAAAAACGAAACTAGTTGGCAATTAATTTAATAAATATTTTTATAGTGAAACAAGTACAAGTGTTACATCACGATGAATATTATAACTATGTTTTTATGTAAGCAGTATCAAATATATTTCAGACTTTTTGTCTGGCTGTATGTCTGTACCCTGGCCGCGGTTCACGCCAAATGTACTGGACCGATCGTAAGGAAATTTGGCTGGCGCATAATTTATGATCCGAGGAAGGTTATAGGATACTTTTTATGCCATTCCTGTGGGAGAGAGCAAAAAAACAAAATGTAAAGTTGGCCATAATTCATTACCGTGTAGTCCGATTTCATTTATTCTTTTTTGTTTGAAAGATGGGGTAAGAAGAGGTGATGGGAAGGGGGGGTAGGGACGAGTGGG
>DVZN01000681.1:0-12053 GCA_018237365.1 Caria ino melicerta
TGTTTCTCTATTATTTTATCCATGTATTATACATATAAACCTTCCTCTTGAATCACTCTATCTATTAAAAAAATCGCATCAAAATCTGTTGCATAGTTTAAAAGATGTAAACATACAAAAGGACAAAGAAAGCAACTTTGTATTATAATATGTAGTGATTATTAATAAATATCCTAGGACAAATTTAACATATTGATCTAACCCGAAAGTCAGCAATTACTTGCTTATGGTATAGGTGTTAGACATAGAAATACATAAGTATATAAATAACAGAATAAATTTAAAAGACAACCAAAAATCCAAACATCAATGTCCATCTCATCACCCACCCCTGTCAGGATTCGAACCCAAGCATCACTGTTTATCAACTTGATAAGGCAACTAAGCTTAGCTAGCGAGATAATTATAGAAGATGGTTATCCACTATAACACTTTCTTGTGCCAAGTATGGCTTTAACTGAAACATATGATGTTTGATATTGTATGACTATGACTGTGTATGACTAAGTGAAACATAATAACACTCTTGACCACAACACAAGTGTCAAATACAATTGTTGCATGAGAATAGGTAAAGATCCTAAGTTGATGAATGGCTAAACAAATAGGATTTGAAAATGTGAAATCACTAATTAATATAATACTTTACCTGGATCAGCATGGAATTTCGTTAGATCTAAAGCCTTTGTAGTAGCATTATATCTTTTAGCCATTACAAGCTTCATTTTCTCTTTCATTTCATCATCAACTTTCACAGTAGGTACAGTATTTTTTACTATTGTCATCAACTTAAAACCATCTGACATAAATATTTTCCTGTCTGCATGAAACAACTTCTCTGCGATTTTGACATCATCAACATAAAAAATTGCTGCATTTCCATTTATTTTATAATAGTGAGGTATAAAAACATCTGGAGACATATAACCCAACAAAGCTTTTAGAATTACATCTTTCTCATGTTTAGCTCCATATGGAATGATAATCTGGTACCAGGGTAATAAGCCTGGAATGAATTTTTTGCGTGCCGGCCTTGGTGCAGGTGAACTGACTCGGCCCCTTCCTTTAAAACCTGAGTATCCTTTCTTCCCTCCATATTGCCCTCCAGATGCTCCCATATCAATGTCTCCATCGATCAACAGTTGTGAAGCTTCACTCCATGAACGAAATTTATTTTTTCCTTTGTATGTACCAGGCTTAAAGCTCACACGTCTTGTGTTGGTACTTTGAACACGATCATCATGCTCTAAGAAACAGATATTTTATTTATTAATTAATATATACTATACTATACAATTTTAATTTCATACAAATTTCATTTGATCTTAAACAATAAATTACTTTGACTATGACACTAATATTTTTCAACTATACTTTGAAAATATTATAAAAAATGTTTTCATAAATTCAGGAGTGAATTTATTAACCTGCTTACAATAATAATTAACGAACTGCTAAAATATTTATGTTCATTGCATATCTGCATGCCTTGTTGAAAATTAAGGTTTTGATTGAAAAAGCATCGACAAAAGCATCGTTAAACGATTTTGCATAAGATAGGTATGGTGATCCCAAAGCTTTTCAATGCCAACTTGACCGATTTTAAATACCAATTCAATATTCTACTCTAGGATCAGACCCAAGCCCTGTATTTACTCGTCAATGCTATCTACTCGACCAACATCGGACATTAAAAAAAAACAAAAACAATGTAAATTTTACGAATCAAAATCAACGAATTAAAATACTAACCAAAATGCTCATTTTGTTTCCAAACCCTCATACGTCCACCACGTTTAGGCATAATGACGACACTGTACAATAGGTTTTGACAAATAATAATGTGCTTCAGCGATAAAGTACGCCTTATTATGTATATATGTTAATTAGATATTGATGTATTTTACTTGATTTCGATGACACTGACTAAAATATTACGATAATGAAAGAATCATAAAAACATGAACTTATCGAAATCACAACTCACAATAGAAATCGAAAACAACATGGATGCGAATGGCGATTGACGAACGAATGATTAAGTTTTCGTCAATCATCATTCAATTATTCAACTTAAGTGTTACCAATTCATTATTTTATTTGAACATTCTTCTCTACTAGTCTATGATAGATGTTTTACTTTTATAATATCTACGTAGTATGTTTTTTTTTTTCAAAAAGACAAACTATAGACACATAAGGAAAATGAATTGCACATACATAGACATCTCTTTTTTTCCAATGTCTAGTATTTATGTACCAGAAAGAAACACATTTCTACTATGTTGTCAAAAATGCCAGAACAAACGTCACGATTCGTTTTATGACGTATCTAATAACGCTGAAGTTTTCTTGGACGTAAAGCTCCTTCTATGCTTAGGTTAATTTTTTTTAGGATACTTTTACTTGAACACAGAATATGTAACTAGGACACTGGATTTATAGAACATAACATTGAATAAATATCATCTCGCCCATATATCTTCAATAGGGTAGATAGAGGTGCATACTAGTATTCACCCACGATAAGCCGATGATATTATATCCCATGATGTGATAGATGGCTAGTCAGCCGCAAATCGAGCACAAATCAAACAACGTTATGTTTTTCAGAAAACGTTAAAAAAACTAATAAAACAAGTTGCCCGACTCAGGAAGCCGCTGGGACCTCTCGCATCAAAGTTAAACACCGGTGCTACTCAACCAAAGAAGCGTTAACGCTGGTCTAACATAATATTATTATTCAATAAATGAATAAACATCATATCTTAATTCATAATCCGTTAATAAACCTATGGTGCATTAAAATTAAATTATTATTGTGTTATTTCGTTTCGTTTCTTCAAAATATATATTTTTTTTAGATTTTAGTGTCAAGACTTATTTGATTGTTTAGTAGAGTAAAGTATTACAATTCCTATTCTTTTTTTCGAAATGACTTATAGTCGATTGCCCGCTCGGCTCAATTGGCGTTTGGATACCGAGTGGCGCTTGGGCCAAAAACTACACATACAACTCCTATGAAGCCACTTTACTGGTAAATAAAATATGTTATAAGACATTTGTAATGTATGTGTTTAATTATTGTTGTATTATCGTCGTCATTCTTATGTATATCAATGTATTTTTTATACCTATTATTTTGATGTCATAAAATACACGTCAATATAATTAATTCGTATATAGGTATAATCACATTAAATACATGCTCCTTTAAAGAATAGAACAAGCCAAATAGCTCATAAAAGTACTGGATGCTCGAAGAGTACAGATTTAGTGTCGTTAAAAGCGTAACTTATAACTAGGTGGTAGATTATCGCAATGACTCATGCAGATCCTTACTTTAACTATTCCTGCTGTTATAACGTCAGTACTTGTCGTTGGTGTGTTCAGGTTTGGAGGATAAGATTACTTTTGCAAAATGCTGAACAATTTGCAAACACAACATTAACGTTTTTGCTGCCCACAGGTGGCATGTATTTTTTACCATCAGTTAATCAATTTGTTTGTTTGCCTACGTATGTTATAAAATTAGCAAATTTCAAAATTTAGTTGTAAGTTTGTTTGTACTCCTTAAATACATCAATGTGCTCACCATATCGATTTCACTTATCCTGAATGAGATGAATTGTTTGAAAATATTTAATAAAAATTTAACCTATCATTTTTTTTCTTAAAGCTTTTTGAGTGTCCTCGTCAACCCTTTTATACTTGAATTAGCATTAAAATTAAAGATGTATTATACCACATACGAATTAAAGAAATATATTAAAACGCATGGGATTAGGAATATAAATTTGTTCATTACTCAATAACATAATTTTAAAATATCCATTGTCCTATTTTAAAATTCTTGTAAGAAAGTAATATATATCGTGACAATATTGCTAAGATCTGCCCATGATCCCATGTTAAGCAACGATTTGCTATTAAACATTAGTTATTGAATTGGATTCGAATTTAAAGAAAAGTGGTTTTTAACACAGAGGATGTTGTTGATGCTATTTTGTAAACAAAACAAAACAAACGCCATTGTTGCGATTGAACATACTAATTCAATTTAATTGAAAATAATAAGCCGTTATAATGAACATTTTAAATGCCATTTTGATCTAACTATCGCCTATGTGGGCGAATGGAGTTGTTGTCCAACTTTGAAACATGAGATCCCGCGTTCGAATCCTGGATTGGGCAACTTCTTCTATGAGTTTTTTTCATTTTTTCTGAATCTGTTTTGAGATCTTCCTTTTTTGCCGAGGCTCATATTTTTTAATTAAGAATGGGACATGGGAAATAATAATCGGTAGTCAGTAAAACCTACAGCTAAAAACCGATTTTATGCTAAATCGCTGTTATTATGAACAAAATTCCATCAATTTCATGTTGTTTCATAAAATTATACTAAAATTGCAACTCTATGAACGGGTTGTTTTGCAACTCTTCATAAAAGCAGTATAAAAATAAGACTTTAAACTTAAATACCGCATGTGTACATAGGCTTGAAATTCTTATATTTTAATGAAATTAAATATTAAAGGCAATTAACTTGTAAGTGTAATAAATATTACAATAAGAAAAAAATGTGTAAAAATAATTACTTTAAATTGAACGCACTCATAACCATAGCCTAAAAATAAAAACGATCATAGACAATTTTCTATGCTTTTCGTTGAGTCTGCCATGTTTTGTCCTACTTGTCGCGCTTGAACAACGCGTTCGCGATTTTCATTGTACTAATGATTTATTGAATGTATTGCGGGCTGTGTTTTGTTTACAAGTAGTGTTGTTATTAACTATATAGATACACGTAAACTGGCAACTGATAAATTGTTTTTATACTTCTGTGTAAAGTGAAAATATAGTTCGCGTTTTATCAAATTCGAAATCATTCTTAGGTTTGCCGTTTGCTTGACTGGGGATACTAAATCTATAGCTATTTTTTATAACTGTGTTACTATTAAGTTCTCTTTGTGGTTACTGGAAGTATTTATTGCAATGCAACCCACGTGCACACAATAATGAGAATCTCATGCACATTTGTTATTATTTTGTTCGCGGTTCTCTGTTCGGTCTAACCCGCAAGATCGGATCGAAGAAGGGAAATCGCGTCGGCTATCTTGCTCTTTCTCGTAACTAGCATTTCGTTCCGTTGCATTCATTCATTTTAATAATACGGAACAGAATTCTTTTCTTTTTGTGATAAATTGTTTTCGTTAGTTATAATTTGAGGATTGTGTCGGTGGTGTTAAAGTGCTTAGGGCGCAGTAAGCGCACACGTGACGGCGAACGAGTGTTTGGGTGTCAGTCTGGTAGGGTTCGCGGGCGCCGGCCGAACGCCACAGTCCGCCTGCAGTGCGGAGCGCGGCGGGCATAGGAGGTGAATCACCGCGCGGTACCGTGATTAACGTGCTTATTTACTCGCGAGTGCATCGTTAAGTGCGTGTAGCGGAAGTGCAAAGGCATGTGCGGCGCAAGTTGGCGCCGATGACATCGCCGTCCTAGGCGACGGCGTATTAGGCCAGTGAGCGTGTGTTTGCTATGTCTCTTGGGTTATGAGTGTGTGACAAAGTTGTAGTGCATTGAGGACACTGGAGCCCCTAGACGGAGTTGGGCCCGCCGGGGCGGCCCTGGTGCTTCTCGGGGCTCCGCACGAAGGCAAAATGGCTGCGTGGAACCGCCACCACCATTTCAACATGCTGATGGACGAGAATGCCAAAAACAAACGTAAGTATTATATATTTGTTTATTTAAGAAATAACTTATACCACACAGTTTGTCAAAAGTGGTAATTGTCCCATAATTTAAAAATTCCCTCCAGGGGGACAAAATCCCCTCCAGAGGCACAGTTTTTTTTTACAAATTTTTATCAAAGTCCAAACTAATACTAATAACATGTATAAACCAATAAAGAAATTTTAACCTTATTTACCATGTGACCTGTGGGGTATTCAGATAAGTTTATTTGTTGTGATTAATTTTCAATGGATTTAACTTATCTTTCTGAGAAACTGACTACTGGTTGACTACGCACTATAGGTATTTCTATTTTTGAATTAGTCGCTTGAATATAATATGTCCGAAAGTATTTAAAACATATTGTAGTTATTAGTGTTTGTTTAAGATGTTCAATTTCATATATTTTTACCCCACTGTGGCAAAAGTGAGTATGGTGTTTAGCTTGCAGAAAACTGTACTAAGAATAGTGATACTCTAAAAAACTTACCTTTCAATATTCACAATTTATATTTATCCTGTTACTATACTAACATGAAATCATCAATTGTATATGATACAGACAGTGCTTAATTGTTGCTATGCTATCTAAGGTAAGGTAAATTTTGAATAACAGTGGCAGTTCTTGCTTCTGCACTTGATAGAAAGTTCAGCGAACTTTGCACCTAATTCAGAGATGATCAATAAATATTTCAGGCTTACTTTGAAAATCTATGCATAAACTTGTCTAATCTTGAACAAGATGAAATAAAATAACAAACATTACTACGATTCTATGTAGACATTTGTACATAGCCACATAAAGAGATTAAGAGAATAATTGAAATATGAAATAATAAATTTAATAATATAAAATTAGTAACAGTAAATAAAATTCAATCTTGACCATTGTCCGTGTAAGTGGTAGTTAACTAACTTATCATAATGTGCGTGTGGTAAATAAAGTGTTTCCAAAAACATGTTACATGAGTAAAAACATTGACTTCCTTAGGAACCTTTCATAGACTAGTCAGATTTGCTCCTGGCCAATTTTATAGTATATGATGATTGCCTTTAGACACCAAAGGTGGTAATGCTGCATTGCCAACCTGAGGCTGGGATGTTAGGCCTTGTGCAAAAGTATGTTCGCCATTAGTAAGCACTGATGTTATAGCTGTAGGAATAGGTAAGATGGTAAGTACCATTTACAACTTTTAATCCTATCCAAATTACATGTTTGAACCTTTATAATTATTAGTCCATATTAACAAGCTATATAGTCACTTATTATATATTTAAATTAAATTATTCTAGATAGGAGTTAATGAATATGAATTTGGTGAAAGTAGGACTGAGATAAGTTCACCTACATGCCAATTGTAAAAAATGTAAGAATATAAATTATGGTTATGTGATGAATTCTGATTCTTAACTGTGCAAAATAAACTAAAAATATGCCTAATTTTGAAAAGTTTGATGCTGTAATGTAGGTATTTGTTGCCTAAAATTATATTTAATTAAAGCATCTGTGGTCGAGTGGTGTCAGTGTCCGACTTGATGTGACAGATCCGGGTTTAATTCCTGGGTCGGGCAAATTGTTCTATGAGTTTCTTTTTCTATGAATTTGATTTGCATCCGATTGGCAACGGACTTGCCACACGTATCATCATGGGACTTAATATTGGCCTCTGCCTACCCTTTCAATGATATATGGGCGTGATGATATTTATTTATTTTATCAAAAGAAACAGCTTTTCAAATAAGTTCTTAGATTGGTGCATTATTATAACTTTTCCAACTTAATATTTCAACATTTTCATACATATATTAGTTGGTAATGACTTTTGTTTGATAATTGGTACTTAATTATTAATATACTAAAAATTTGTTTTATAAAATTAAATTTAACAAAATTATCATTCTTATCCTTTTGTCAATAATGTCAATGAAATCGATGGATGCTAGCCATAATGCTTCGGTGTAGCTCTTAGCATGTCGGCCTGGAAGGTGGGAGATGTGAGTTCAATCCGACAGGTGACGTAAAATATTTCAATCTTAGCATTTTTCTCAATTTTCCCTTAAGTGGAGGTTACGCTTAAAACCTAAAACCAATTACTAAAAAATTTTATGTGAAATTGGGTTTTATCAGGAAGACCACTGGTTATTGAATTCTACGCATTGATAGTCCGGGAATGTCTTACCTTCTAAACCAGATAATATCAGAGATATTTTTGTTTTGTTCAGTTTAGAAATGATCAAGTTGAATTTTTTTGGTATGATAATTTGTATAGTTTATACCAAGGCCCACCAATTTCCAGTCTCTTCCAAAAATACCTACACTCATTTTCATTTTGATACTGGGGGATTTTATAATGTGTCTCTTCTGTGACTGACATGACATTGGCAGAATCCATATAACAACGCGAAAACGATAAAATAAAAAAATATGTGTATATTATTATTGTACAATTTATTTTATATCTTAACTTCAAAATCACCAACAATGATTCTTTGAGTTCCGTTAAATTTACCTATTTTTATAATTATAAAAGTTTTAAAAAGAATATATAGGTACAAGATTTCTATTTGGAACCAGTGGCAGCTAACTCGTCTAGACCATCTATAAATGCTTGTCAGAGTTTACATAGATGGATTAATAAATAAATTATTCTATGTGAACCTCTTATAATTCTATAATACTAATTTGAAAAATGTTTCATTCATTCTATGTTTAAATACAAAATACAGATTTTTGTTGATCTTGTATAAACATAATTTTGTTTGAGTTTCACCATGCGCCAGTAAAATATATATAGCTTTGTTTACTTTTTGTTATATACAAAGAATACTTGTAAATTTTTCAGACATTTACAATCTTACAGTACGCTTCCTAGAGATTACACAATCACAAACAGCCATGGTTGCAGTGAATCATTACCTGCCTCGACTTCCTTGTTTGGTGTCCTTCTGAAGTCTGTATTTCATTATCAAATATATTGTTCATACTACCAAGTACCATTCGTAACTAAAAATATTTGTAAGCGTATATAATTAGATAAGGTAAATAATGGATTTATGTTTCTTTTTACTAATTTCATTTTATTTGTAACTTCTCGCATCTGTGGTCGAGTGGTGTTGATTTCCGATTTTGACGCGAGAGGTCCCGGGGGCAACTTTTTCTATGAATTTTTACAGTTTTTCTGAAAACATATTGCATGGGATTTGGTTTATACCCGATTGGCGACGGACTTGCCACCCGTCACATCATAGCACATATTGTCGGCTAACCGTGGGTGTATACTAGCTATCTTTATACAAATAAGTAGATTTTGTGTTCCAATATGGATCATCGTTTCAAATAAAAAATCTGAATCTGATGGAGAAAAGGTCTTTTGCAAGGTAAGAAACGTGTGATTACGCGAGAGATGGTGCGGGCTTAGAAGCGGATTGCGCGAATTGCGAATGCGTGGTTCCGTTAGTGTGCGGAGAGTTACGATAAGTACAGAGATAAATACGATAGGTGCGTTACATTTAGAGAGAAAGTGTGTGCTCTGTATAATTACTATTCACTTCAAATATTTATGACAATGTAATAATAGAAAAAGGCTAAGAACAAGAATTTTTACGACGCCTGTGAGCATAGAACCCACGCCTCCGGCTTTCCGAGCCGACGTGCTAACCGCTACCCCAAAGCGTCGTGGTTAGCACAAGTGGAATTTATCGTTCTTATTCTTTTTGTCGATGACTTTTTAGCATTTTTCTGATTTTCCTCGAAGCGGAAGTAATTGTATAATAGGTCCTTTACTCGTGTGGTTTTGATATGAGTGCACACTTTAACACGAAATACACATTATAGTTATTACAATACACGTACTAGTACTAGGTGGTAGAACTTCACAACGGCCCGAATAGAATAATACCACCGCCTTACCTGTTCCTGCAGCCATAACGTCAGTGCTTGCCGTTGACATGTTCCGGTTTGGAGTGTGAGGTAGCCGGTAAACTTACTTATGCACGAGGCCTAACATACCGGCTTCAGGTGGCAACGCACCCTTGGTGTCCATAGACGGCGTGAATTTCTTACCGTCAGGAAATCCGTTTTCTTGTTTGCCTTCCAATACTATAAAAAAGTAAGTTAATTGTTTACCACCCTCACCAAAATAAAATTGTTCTTAAAATATATCAACAAAAATTGATGCTATTTTAGGTCAGATTAACTATGATCGCTTCGTATAACCTCGACCCCAAAATGGCTTAACGCGCCAACCTCCCTAAACTTTAACCTAATTCCTACGTTTCGTCCCCGCAGATGGACCCTTGCACTGATGCTTTTATTAGATAACACAACTTCCATGACCGCCGGTGTTACTCAATTGCTGTATTATTACGGTAATAAACGTCTGAATTTGTTCGTACCTATATCTTTCAGTGCTGAATTACTTTATGGTATTTTTAAGCTTATTACCTGTTTCTTTGTGGCACCTCACCCTCCATCCTACAGACACTGACTATAATATGTAAAACATATGCATAATTTAATAGAGACACTGATAATTTTAGATGCTTAGATCTTTAAAATTATGCAACGGAATAGATAGAATGATTCAAGAGGATGGTTTATATGTATAATACATGCATAAAATAATAGAGAGACGCTGATAATTTTAGAGGTTTCTAATGTGATGTCTGTGAGAAACGTCCTGTAGTATATTTAGTATCAGTTTTGCACCCGTGTGAACCCTGGGCCGGTCGCTCTATCTAATCTATCTGAAATTTAATAATGTCCTTCATCAGACTTCGAATAAATAAGTTCACCGTTAATATGTTTGTCCAATTATCACTACATAGTATAAAATAGCCACTGTGTCCTGTCTGTTTCTATGTATGCTGAGATCTTTAAAACTATGCAATGGATTTAGATACGGTTTTTTAATACAGTAATTCAAGAGGAAGGTTTATATGTATAGTAAATACATGCATAATATAACAGAGAAACACTGATGATTTTAGAGGTTTCTATTGTGACGCCCATGAGTTGACTCGTACTAGTCTTTCGCCTGCGGTGATGGCAGGCGTAATAATATATTGTAATATAAACATAAATATTCAATACACCGCCCACATGCGAATTACAAAGCTAGGTGAATAATCTGGTCTCAATTTTCTCAACAAGAATGAAATGTAGATCAAATGTGATATAAAATGATGCGATTCAGGTCGTTGTGTAAAAGTGATAAGGAACATTTATGATGCCATCCGATAAACGGATTCTCTCGCGTCCCACGCTCTTGGCACTTCATTGAAAACGGTTACGCCAGTTCTAGCTACACAAAAAAATATGCTTTTAGGTTTCGCTGCTTCTGGGAAACAACTGTGTTCGCGGAACCGCGACTCGCGTTCGCGATAATTTTGTTACTTTTAATTAAAAATGTTTGATAATAAATGGTTGGAAATAAATGGATTTGTAATGTATAGAGGTTTCTCTGTCTTGTTATTCTTTTTTTATAGCAGAAGGAGGCAAACGTAGGTCGCCTGATGGTGATTACTGTCGCCTACGAACGCCAGGGGCATCACAATTCCGTTGCCGATATTTTAGGAATGAGTTAGCTGTTTTCTTGAAGGTCCCCAGGTCACAATGTCACGGAAACACCTTTTTTAATTGGTGTAAATAAAGGTGAACCAGAACTTATTTTGTGCAGCGACTGTAGTTTGCACATGTTTGGATGAACTGAAACTTAAGAATAATAATATAACACATACATAAATAAAAATCCTTACGCCTATATAAATGGGCAGGTTACATACTAGTATGCACCCATGATTAGCCGACGATATTAGGTCCATGATGTGACCGGCTGCAAGTCCGCTGACAGTCGAACACAAATCCAATCCCAGGCATCCTCATATTTTTCTGAAAAACTTATGGAACAAGTTGCTTGACCCTGGAATCAAACCCGGAACCTTGTGCATTAATGCCAGACACCGACTTTACTCGACCACATAAATCAGCCTATTTATCCCATAAGTCCACGGCTGAACGTAGGCCTTTCCCAGTGTACGCCACGACCCGCTCCGGCTTCACACGGATGCAAAACTGATACTAAATATACCACAGAACGTTTCTCACAGACAATACATTAGAAACCTCTAAAATTATCAGTGTTTCTCTATTAAATTATGCATGTGTTTAATACATATTATAGTCACGAAATTGTTAGTGTTTTAGAAATAGCTAATTATATGGCAGATAATTTGATTGCGCATATTCATAATGTTTTATTTACATTTGGAAATTGTATATATTTTATTGTTTTATGATTTTTCAATTTGAACGAAGACGC
>DVZN01000682.1:0-12047 GCA_018237365.1 Caria ino melicerta
GCAGATGTATTTCATATTTATGAATTCTAGGGTAAGCTATTATTTAAGTAATCTTTTATATAATATATCTCTTTATTGTTCTTTATTTTGTTGTATATTCATATATAGCCAAGCCATTTTTTCTCTGTAAATCTATTATTTTCATAATTGCATACAAAAAATCATTCAACAAAACAGGTTTTATATGTATCATAAATAAAATCAAACATTCAACAATCTAACAGCAACCACTAAGTCTAGATCGATAAAACTCATGTGCAATTTGAACGCTTACGTCTCTACATTTCAGACTTTTTAATATTCTACCGTCTTTATGTTAGCGAAATATAATGTTGAGCTCTTATTTATGACTGTGAGAATTCTGTGACATCTCACCTAGACACAACGTGTACTTCTATGATTAGGAAGAAAATAATTTCAATACTACAGTAATCTTAATTGCAATTCAAAACTTTTATATTTTCATTTCTTGATGACATATGTCTAAAGTTATTCTATCATTAGAAATTACTTTCTACATTTTAATAAAAAATATCCAGATACTATTTGTCTCTTATCAAACACCATTCTTTGCCCCGTATTAGGGCAATGGTATCAGGCAGAAAACTGAATCTTACAATTTCGTCTTTTGCAATATCAAGCCTTTGGATATAATAAAACCTTAGTATACTAAAACTAAGTTCAAAGTTTTATTTAACATAATGATAAACGTTACTAAAAGTCAATGAACTGGTCACTAATTATCACCTTTAATAAATTTATTAATAAAAAAGAATAACAGTTAAATTGTTTTTGTTTTCAGTTGAATATTCATCGATTCAAGGTTATTGCTCGATTTGGTCTGATGCACGTTGTTGCTACAAATATTTGTGTTTGGATACGTACACTAGTGCTAGAATCTCTTAAAGAAATCACTGATTTCCACGTGAGAAACCCTCAAGGTATTCCTGGAGAAAGCGTGCTTGGAAGTATGTATTATTCATACGGTATACAACTATACCAGATAGTTGTTAGTTATGGTATATTAACTTATTTTTATTGATTTTAGAAGTCATTCGTAAACATACCTTGAGACATTCTGGTAAAGTGTTAAGCGCTGCAACTACTGCTGCTACTACACTTGCATCTGGTGCAGTAAATTTGGCAAAAACAACTGGTGAGCAAATGGTTAATGCTGTAACGACAACTGTTGCACCATCAACAACTGTCCCAACAACAAGTAAGTATTTTTACTACACAACTTTTTTATTAACATTATTTTTAATGGATATAAATACAAAAACTCACATGAATCTTTCATGTCAAATGCACTTCATCTAACCATTGCATGATTTAATTTTAAACTAAATTTCAGCTACAACTCCTTCATCATTTTATAATAATGGTGGTGGTTTTGGTTCTAAATCAAAAGTGATAGATATGATAAAGAGCACAATAGGTTACGATACTGGTGTATCCTTTGTTCAAGACTATAAAGATGCGTGGCCAAATGATAATCCATTTACAACTAGCTCTACTAACGCGCCGGTAACCGTGGAATCTGAAAAAGCAACTAAGGCACAGACTGCTATGCTGGAAGTATTCCAGTGGCTTTATACATCTACAATGAAACCCATTATTAGTACCATGTCAACTTTGGTATCCTCCCCACCAACTGGATCTTTGGCTAATAAAGATGATTGGGGGAATAGCATTGAGACGTATCGTGTCGATGAACCACCACACTCTCCAGGTTTGTCGATGGAGCGCCGTCTTCAATCATTTTAATTGATTCATCGCCACTGCACTTTTTATTTGCGTCTTACTGTCATTTCAGCTGTTTGAGTTTTCGTAGGTCTAAGTGCACTGTTCTTTTTTGTACTTGAGTAATTTGCTCGTTATTATGAGAAGCATGTAAGTCAAAACTGGTAAATAAACTCGTATTAATTATTTTTCTGATATTTTCTGTCTTCATGAGGTAGAAAAAGGGACACTATTTTTGTAGTATAAAGCAAACAGTATTTGAAGTAATAATCCAAGTAATAATACTATAACCAAATTGTAAACTTTTTACTGCAGTCACAAAATTAATATGGAATCACGTTTTGGGACCTTATTTCCAAAAAGTCACCTATCACATCATGGGCCCTAGTACCTTGGCTAATCGTGGGCGTTAAAGTATATCTACTGGACTTACGAGTCATGGAGATACTAGCACACCTCTGTCTTTCGGGGTTAATAAATAATTTCGGCGTAAAGGTACTTTTTTACTTTTTTATTTCTAAAAAGCAAAATATGAATAACGGCTACAGTAAGTACATTATTCTGTTAAAGGTTCTAGTTCTTTCGTATCTGCTTATTCATCAGATTAATAGTATTCTAATTAAACAACAAACTATGCCAGTAGAATCCATGTTTATACTTACCATCTCCTCATAAGACAGAAAATACCTCATTATATTTTCAACATGACACCTTTGTAATGAGCTCATGTAAATTTATTTATTAATACGAGTCTTAGGATATTAAATCATTCTAGTAGTATTTAAAAACACCTTATTATTATTTTTTACATTTATAATAATTTTGTATTTTCAGCCAACAATTCGTCAGAAATATTTGAATCATTTGATGCACTGAATCCAGCTGCGTTGATTGCTAATATCGATAACTCTACTGTTTGCGAAAGAAAAGCTATAATGGGCAATATTGTAAGCGATTCAGCACCATATTTATATCCATTCATTATCGAATACTCGTTGATTGGCGCTGCTGTTATCTATGTGATGTGGAAACATATTGGACGATACCCCAGGTTTGTATAACTTTTGAACCCTACCAAAATTGTTTCCATATTGCAACCAAACAATCATTAGTGATACATGTGTTTAAATTTCATTATCTAATTTGTATAATAAAACTATTAGCTTACTAAATTAATAATTGCAACTGATTTTCTAATTTTAGCATTTGAATTTTATTTAATTCTGGTCCCACTGTCTAAATAGTGTTTCCTTTAGAATTCACAACAATTAGATTTTAGGTAACCAAAATATTTTAACAAATGTTTGGTTTTGTTAATATAGGTGCTATTGCCTATTTACTGCAATCTTTACATTAAAGCTTATTGATAATTATACTATAGTTATTGGAACATTAAATTAAATATCTAAGACAATACGTACCTATTTAACAAAATCATTACCTATTCTTTAATAGCAAGATAACCTAAATGGCTCTGTTTCTACTTTCATAACATTATAAACCACATAACAAAAATGGTTAAGTGTTTTTAAATTTAATATAAATTGGTTATTTTTTTTAGATTTGTCAAGTTGGACTATTATTAGTTGATACAGTGCTGTTAGAATTCGATAATATAACCATTAGAATTATCTATAAACATCCAAACCCATAACAGCTGGTAGCTTTTGCAAGTTAACATAAAGTTTCAAGTGTAGAGTGCACGATTAGAACTAATGTTAAAGCCATCGCATACGTAAATGACGTGTGCGTACGCGTTTGGTTGCAGCGTGGCCAACGACGAAGATCTGGAAAGACGTCTGGAGGCTGTTCTGTCCCGCAGGGCTGCAGCGCTTGCAGCGGCACAGCGTGGTAACCGTGTCGACTGCGCCGGCGCATCCAAGGGGCTGTTTTGTGGACTACTCCTGCTAGTTGCTTCCTTGATCTGCTTGATACTATTCTTCGTATTGATCAGACACCAGGAAATGAAGCGACTCTCTATTTACTTGGCTGATGTCTCACATTGCGCTCTGATGGTGCTATCTATTTTGGCGATCTTAATTGGATTCATACGGTAAATTTGAATTTTATTCTAAATCCTTTATTTTAAATTTGTTGTATAATAATATTTTTTGTTATTAAAACATTGTATTTTTTTAAATTCTAATTCACGAATTTGATATTTCCCCTATTAATGTCATTTTATGATTTTTAGATTGCACTGTTTCTTATATTATTTTATGTGGTAATATTTATTGTATTTTAGTTGCATGCATAGTATAATTTTTATTCATTTGTTTTTTTTTTGTTTCTCCCCTCTCCCTTTTCCCTTACACTTAATATTACCTTTCCATTTCAATAAAAAATATGTTTTTGCACACTTTTGTGTTATTCTTGATTTTTTGATACCTTCCACTATGTGTATTTTAACCACCGTTTTCTCCATATCACGATTATTGCTTTCATTTGTTTTTACAACTTTTTGTTGTTTATCCTTGAATGTTAATAGTGGTAGAGTAATGAAATGGAGTTCAGATCCCCCTTCCTGTACCGCACCTTTCCGCAGGGTACAATCACTGAAGTTCCGATCAGAAGAGCAGTCCGACTTGAACGACATTTTGCTTCGTGTGTCTGCGTTTGGCCTCTTTGTATATGCGGTGTTCAGCGTAATTGCTGGTGGGATGGGAGCATTTACACATGAACCGAATCTTCTGGTGATGATAACTGGCTGCTTGAGTGTACTTCAGGTATGAATCAACCTAATATTGTTTGTTATATATTAATTATATCAACGACAGCTTCTTTGGTCGAGCGTAGTCAGTATCCAATTTTGACAATCGAGGTCCCTGGTTCGATTCCTGGGTCGAGTGACTAGTTCTTTGAGTTTTTTTAGTTTATCTAAAATGAAACAAAGTTATCTGGGATTGGATTTGTACCCGATGTGGCGACGCACCTGCCACGTGTACCTACCTACATAACTGTCTGTGCCTTTGCCTATCTCATCGAGGATATGGGCGTGAATATATTTATTTTAATATTAATTATTATCCGTTCTGGAGCTTAGGGTAGACGGTATAGGTGAATGATCATCTTAGTATAATTACGAATGTTACAAGTTTCAGTACTAGATGTCGCTGCTACAGAGTTTAATCGTGCAACAATAAACTTTCCTATGAAATAGACATGAGCCCACAGACGTTGTGTATTCATACTTACCTGGCATAGGGGACACCGTGACCAAGAAGGCGGTTCCCCCAGAGCGAGGCCTTTCCATTGCACTGCGGATTGGTTGACCTCTGCGATTATCCCTAATGTGGATAACTCGGATGCGTAATTTTTGGTAGTGGGGACTGCGTACGCGCTGTTCCCTTTAAAAACTTGATCCGTAAGTCAAAATTAAATTTAGTTATTTATCAATAATATCGTAGACTTACTAATGAAATTGAAAAATGTAAACTGTAAACGTGTTTTACGAGCACAAGATACCTATTGTACGATCAGTATCAAGTAAAAAGCAAATCTTTTTGATACCAAAGAGTCTAAGCTAAGAGATGTCTATTAAAAATCGTTCATATCGATTCGAAATAAAAAATATTGATTTTCTCGTTGAAGATGATCCTGATTCCCGGTATTGGTCATTGGATGCTAAAACTAAAAGCCTCATTGTGCATATTTATTACGTCGTACGAGTATACCAGTATCCGATGGAAAATTGAATCGGTATCAGTTGCAAAGACAATACAATACAATAATTCTTTATTGTGCACTAGTGCATAAATCTTAAAATTGCAAAGGCTAAAGACTCATAATTATTTTCTTCTTCTCATTTTTGCCAAAATCCAAGCCCGTTCGTTAGCAACTGCCATTTGTCAAGTCAAGTTTAATTTACATTATTATTTTGTCATAGTGAGTCATGTCATTGTCCTAAGTACCTACTATACCAAAATTGACAAATTTTACTCAGAATCTACTCGAAATTGAAATGTAATCTACACACACATGTCGATCTAACTCCAAAGTAAGCAAATTATTTACTTGTGTTATGGGTGTTAGTTAACAATATATACATAGAAATAAATGTATAATTAATCGCCTCTGTTGTCGAGTGGTGTCAGTGTCCGACTTTGACGTCTCGGGTTTGATTCCTGGGTCGGGGCAACTTGTTCTATTCGTGAATTTCATTTTTCAGTTTTTCTGAAAAACAACGTTACCTGTGATTGGATTTGTGCCTGATTGGCTACGGACTTGCTACCCGTCACATCATAAAATAATATAAATTAAATATATAATCATGGGACCAAATATCGTCGGGTAGTCGTGGGTACATATTCGTATGTACCTCTGCATAATCTTTTAAGGATATATGGGCGTGACGATATTTATTTATTATCATTTATGTATAAATATCAGAAATAACCTAATAAACACCCAGATCCACAAATGCGAACATTCATCACACAAACGCCCGCCCCCGTCGGGAATTGAACCCGAGCCTCGCTACTTGTCGACGCGATAACGCAACTACGCTACCACTCGACCAGCGAGACGGTCTACACTAAAAAATAAAATGCATCCACCTTTTATCAGGATGCCAGCAAAACTTCAGCCAAATTTTACTGGCTACTGAGTATCGACACTTCAATATTCTGTTACGTCACAACCTGACGACCTGACGGACTTTAAGTCCATGCTTTTCATTTCAATAAATGATACAAGTTTTAATAAATATTTTACAGGTGATCCTGCAATTGTTATTCATTGCTGATGTATCGCGCCGCCGCGTCCACCTGCCGGAACAGGAACGCAGCAAGCCCGCACGACAGGCTGTCACATTCCTGCTCATTTGTAACGTCACCATGTGGCTCATCTACACCTTCGAGGCGCAGAAAGTGCTTGCTAACCCGGTAACTATATTTCTTTGTATCTTTTTTATTATAATGGACAGCAAATAATCAATCAGATTCCTATATAGTATAAAACCCACTATAAAATAAAACAACAACACGTCCATCTTCTTAATCCCGCTAAACCCCTGTTACATTTTTTTTTTTAATTTTTCATATTTGGAAGTTGAGCTGTGCTTTTCAAATTGATTTATGAATAATCGATATTTTTTCTCGAATGTGAATACTAACAAAAAACTAGTTAAAGGTCAGTTTCTATTTCACGGTGTTGCTACCCTTCCAAGTGGAATACAATAGTTTTATTTTATAGTAGCCGTTACCCGCGGCTTCACACGCTTTTTTATTTACCTATTATAGATATAGGTACAAAGTAAAATTTAAGACACTGCATCCCACATCTATCTCACCCCTCCCCATCCCTTCAAAACTTGTTCTCCGCCTTAATTGTGCACGTCATAATAGTATTTCGATCGTCTCGTTAGCAGAATGATGGTGCGTAGTTGCCCTAACACGTCGACGAATAGAATTATGTAAATTTAGTTTATTTGTTGTACTTATATTTACAACAAATAAACTAAATTTACTTCTATACCAGGTATATAATAATGTTATTTTCCTTCATCTTATACCTACAAGATACAGTCCATTGGGACTGTTTAATCCAATTAGGGCTGCATTATTTCAAATTGTTCAGTCTGAAACACAGCTAAACCTTGCAAGTGTTTTAATTGTGCAATAAAAATATAGTGTACTTACACGAAGCCACAGACTATATAAAAATGCTCGTAGCGCTTTTTAACGTAACAAACTTAAAAGGTAGTTATTTATAATAGACAGAGGTTACTATTTTGAAAGCAAATTAATCAGGAATAATAAATAATAATAACCTTAAATACTTTAAAGAAAAGAAACGATGCAACATTGACAAAACAGATATACCTACAATACGAATGTGGATGGCTGTAGGTACCAAGGGCGACCAAGGTTGACATTATATAATTTAAGAACGATTTGGTGGTGGGTCCGAGGCTGGTGTCAAGAATTCCCAAAACTGGAGTGTTTGTATGAAGAGATTAATGAATGTGGAGGAAGCACGGCATGTGTAGGGGTCATGACACTTTGTACTCGATACTCTCTGCCTTATAGGGATTTGGCATGAATATATGTACCAAATAAATAATAATGTGTGTAATTATTTTTTCAGGTTCAGTTAGACTTCTATGGATTCGTTGCCTGGTCACTTGTACAACGTTTCACCCTACCACTTTGTATTTTCCATCGCTTCCACTCAGCTGTCACTTTAGCTGAGATATGGAAGACCAGCTACAAAGCGCGTTTGGAATGAATTCACTCGAATAATCATCATTGAAATAGTCCAACGCCCTAAGTTTATAAGCTTAAAGGGCAATTAGCGATTTCGTCCTTATTCTGGGCAGCAATTTTATAATTAGAGCCGATTGTACATCGCATGATAAAATTTTGCGATAGGTACTTTAGATAGTAGATATAATAGGTGTGGGTCGGGTCATCATGTATACAACTAACTCATTTAATTCACGTATTGTCATAAAATAATTGCTCTCCTGGAATAAGCTGTAGACATTCGTACAAAATAAATCAACCATTTCAATTAACATTTTCGTTAAGTTTACTTCGATTTTGTGTTCTCTAACATTCCACCAGCCGTTATAAAAATTAGGTTTACTGAAGACTGAAAATGAAATGAAAATTACAAATACGTATTAATCTTTGCTCATTTTTTTGAAAAATTCTACCACCGTTGTGAAAATTCCCTCCCTTGTTTCGAAAATATTTTAGTGCCATGATTATAGCTGATAGATACAAAATAGACAATATGTTCAGTTTCATACGAACAAAATGGTTTTTGCGGCTGTTTTTGATCTTCTTTGAAATAAAAATTTTTGAATTTTAAAAATATATAATTAGAAATTAAATTTGCTATGTAAAGGTTTCAGAAAATTTATTAAACATTTAATATAGATATTAGTAGGTTATTTTACATACAAATAATACTAGATAATAATAGTTAACGTATCGGAACGTTAGTGTTGTCTTTTTGAATGTACTTAATATTAAAGACGCAACAGGAAAATAATGCTGCCCGAGTCTTTTTACAAGCGATAACGCAACGATATAATATAATAATAATGTATGAAATTGACATTACTCACATAGTCACATAAAATATGATAATGTCAATCCCACACTTTTTGTACTTTTAACAATATGGCGTTAAAACGATACTAGGATTTTAGGTCGCAATAGCTAAGCAGCTAACGAATTGTTTGGATATTTAATTTATTACAAGGGGCCATAATAACATTTTTTATTCTATTGAATCTAACCTTACATAAGTGCTGTTTCAAAAAAGTGTTTGTGCAGTTAATATCAAATGTCTATTTATAAATCTTTATGGAATGGTTGATAAGGATAAAATGTGTACTTTATTTCTATTAAGGAACGTGAGTTAGCCTTGTTAATGTATGTCGTTATTTACAACAACAAACTAACAAAACTACAAAGAATGTTGGTTTCATAATATCATAAAGTCGTGATTGTTATTCAATATTAAAGACGGCTATTTTATTTTATAATTGTCATTTAAAAATATTTGATAAAAATAGGTTTTATTATTGTTAATATATCCAGGGGTATAGCTCCCACCGTATCAGGCGTATAAATGATACGAGGTACACGGGCCCTGGTATGTATAAACAATACGCCTGAGTTTCACTGCAGTTGGTTTTTAAGGGCCCTATTAGGGCCAGCATCGCCACTGAATATACCTAATATGTAATGTTATTACATCACAATGTTTGGTAGCAGGTAGCACTGATATTTTAGTGAAAATAACGACATATGTTCTAAGTATGTAATCTATAAAAGAGCTTTGTAAATCAGTAATATGAT
The DNA here is from genome assembly GCA_018237365.1 of Caria ino melicerta. Lineage (NCBI taxonomy): Eukaryota > Metazoa > Arthropoda > Insecta > Lepidoptera > Riodinidae > Caria > Caria ino. The sequence goes on from DVZN01000682.1 coordinate 9,558, forward strand.
TTTGTAGTGAAATCACGTCTTGTCAATTTTTGACAGCTCATTTTCATTAAAATTTGTCTGCAAATATTTTCGTATTGAACTTTGTGCAATCTATTTTTATAGGCTGACTTATTTTGTGTAGTAGCAACCTACATGTAAGGAGGTAACGAAAGCGGTAACGCGCAATATCATTTCTATATTACGGAGTTTGTATAAATAGCTTAAATTATAAATTATTTATGATATATTTATTAATTTTGTAATTAAGGTTTTCGTAGGTTCAGAGAGTGGTGTGTGCTCTTGTGATTTGAGTGAATGTATATTTGGCGTTTTTGATTGGTTTATTTTGAATATATTGTTAAGAATTGGAAATAAAAACAATATTATTGGTCATACATACTAAAAATCGGTTGTTATTTCATCGATGTTGGAGTATGGACGAGTTTTGGCTTGTTTTATCACTGCCGATAAATTAAAAGTAACATAAATATAAGTCGTTTGATAAAACTATACTATTTCTAAATGGTTCAATTTTAAATTTTGTAGATAATATTTACTGTGTACCTAAATGTTTGGAACAAAATGTACGAACGTTTGTATCTTTAGGTTTAACCATAATTAAATACTCATTCAGTGTTAATAGATACATACCAAAAATTAAAAATTGGAAATTCTACATACTTTAAATATAGATTAATATAAATGTCTATTTGAATAAATCAAATAATACTTAAGATATTGTTAGTTTTATTTATCCTTTAATATCCTATGATATTTCTAATATTATACGACCGATATTTGTATATTTATTTTATTTATATGCCTATATATTTGTTTAGAATGAGATTCTTAAAAACAGCTTTAACGATTTCAATGACATTTTCAATAAAGGGGTTTTTGGGTGCCAAAAATCGATTTAGAAAAATTAGTTTTTACCGTCTTTTCGCTAATCGAAAGTAGCCATCTGTCCGTTTACGTGTAAACTTCATAGTGATGTTGTGAACAAATGGCGTCCATTTACCAAGTTTTATAATTTACAAGATTTTTTAATATTAAAAGGTTCTGAGTTCGATTCTCATCGTCGACTGTCGCTGTTTGGGTCGTGCAACTTGTTTTATGAGATTTTTTATGCTATCTAAAAAACGTTACCTTAGAATTTATATTTGTGCCGATATGGCCGCTAATCATACATACTAGAATGTACCTCTGCATACGCTTTTGTGGATGACGATATTAATTTACCTATTTATTTTAGAACAGTTTTGTAGTTTACTCCTTACGAAACGATCATATTTATTTCGTAGTTTAGAAATTAATCGCCTCTGTGATCGAGTGGTGTCAATGTCCGATTTTGATACATGAGGTGATGGATTCGATTTCTGGTTCGGGCAACTTTTTATGAGTTTTTACGAGTGTATAAGTTTTTTTGAAAAACCTTTCCCAGGATTGGATTTGTGCCCTATCAGCGATGGACTTGTCACCTATCATATCATGGGACCTAATATCGTCGGCTAATCGTGGGTGTATACTAGTATGTACCTCTGCCTACTCTTTCGAGGATATATGGGTGTGACGATATTTATTTAATTTTTATCTATTTTTAAAAGCAATTGTATAATTCCTATGTAACTGTAGTGGCGTAACTGACGTAGGGCCGGTTGGTGCAGTGCAACAGGGCCTCGGAGCTAGGGGGCCCTCTAACTTAGGCGTTGAAACGAGAGGGTAGCAAACTAATAATAGATTGAACTCACTGTATCATATACTTATTCCTATCTATAATTTTGATGGTCATTAAGAGTTCCAACTACGTGAAAAGAGAGGATGAGGGCCCAATTCTTTCTCTATGCACCGGGGCCCTTGTCCATCTAGCCAGACCTCTATATAACTATACAAAATATATTTTTCAAAATTATAAATAAAAAATATATATATTTATTTATGGCAGCAGGAGTATGTAAAGCGGTGGTACCATTACCACACCACCCAGTCAGACGTCACGGTGTTACTGAAAGTAAGCCTATGCTCAAATTTTGCGAGCTGCCTGACAGGAAGGCAGATGGTATATTCTACAAAAGAGCCCGGACCAAAACCGTGTTTAGTTCGGAGTTAGATATATATTCGTGTATTTATTCCACTGTTATTATTTTTTTATATTGAAAATATAATATTTGCAGCTCTTAAAATAATATATCAATTAGTGATGTGGTTGAATGATTGAAATCTTTACAGGCAAGGGAGGTTTCACAAGTTTGTGGTGACGCTGTCGTTCATCGCGACACGGAGCGGGTTGCTTAAGTGGACCGAAAACATCAACAGCTCAAGATCTACTGAATCCGCTGAGCCGTATGTATCGCCATTCTATATACAACAAACAGAAAACAAATCATACTTGAGGATGTTAGTATAACAAATTTTACTTTATACTTATAGACAAAAGTATGTAGGAGTCGTGACACTTGGCACTCAATACTCTCTGCCTACCCCGTGAGGGACTTGGCGTGAAGATATGTA
>DVZN01000683.1:0-12047 GCA_018237365.1 Caria ino melicerta
GATTCATTTGACCGATTTTCACGAAGTACGGTTTACGTTTGACGTTGAATCCCTAAGCTGCAGCTAGTGATTTTGAATATATTAGGATTATAACGGGATGCAAGGATCAACGCGAGTCCTCTCGTGACCTCGGCCCTTGCTACAGGACAAGACACCGTGCACATAATATAATCATTTAAGGAATGTATTAGTTTAGGAGTAAAATCTAGTGAAAGTGATATTCAGATCAATATTAGTCCAAAAATTTTATCCACTTAAAATCTTATGATGAATCTTTTATAGACTACACCACTTATTTTTGCAATAGTATAATAATTATACTTACTTATCTATCTATATATATATATAATAAAAGTGTAAAAGAGTGAATGTTGTACACAATGTACATCTTCAATGATGTTTAAAAAAAATCCAGTCACCTAAAAATGGTCAGCAGAACATATTTTGAGGTTTTCAGAATTTTTGTCTGTCTGTCTATACCCCGGCCACGGTTCACGTCGAATTGCCGGTCGTAACGAAATTTGGCTGGCTACTTTTATTTCCGTTGACATAAGGGGTTCCCTCGGGAAAGGGCAAAAAGACAAAATGTAAAATTCGCCATAATTATTAACGCGTAATTCGATTTCATTTATTCTTTTTTGTTTGTTAGATAGGTTTAAGAGAGGAGGGATGGGGTAGGTGAGGTGTGATGTGGACGAGTGGGGTAGGGTAGGGAGGGGGGAGTTGTGGAATGGAGATGGGTGGGGACAGGATGAGTGGTGGTGATGGTGCGCGGGGAGATGTCTCTATTTACCTTCAGCAGCAATAAGAAAGACGAGACGAGTGTAGTAGTGTCAAATTAATATGCTTTGAAATTTGTATTATCGTTAAGTCTATACCTCAGAATATAAACGTTTCAAATCTTTGCACGTTTGTACCTACACGCTTACTAAATTAACAACGTAAATATGTCCTGTCGTTTTTTGTTGTTGCGTAGGTAACAGGAGATAAGAATTATTTAAAATTTGTTCAAAAAACACGGTGCAGAATTACCGCCAATGGCTAAAAATCTCTTCACCCGTTAGGGAAACAATATAATTGATAGGTTATAATTATACTACAATATTTTATGTCAACTTCCTTGTAAGGCGCGCAGAAATACCTCGTCGCTAAGCGCTCGTATTAATAGGTACACTTTTTTCCAAAGTGGTTTTTTGTCTCCAAATAACGGATTTTGTCAATTTTTTCCAACGAGACATTCATTCAATTTTAATAATGTCATTAATAATTTTTAAAACAATCAACAGACAATATTTATTAAATTAATTATTTTAAAAACAATATTGGAGGACTAACAACCAGACGAGTTTCCTGCTAGTAAGAAACTCACTCACCAGCGGTGGTAATTTGCATTGTCCACCTGAGGACGGGAACAGGCCTCGAGCATAAGTGCGTTTACTGGCATTAATTTACATTACACTCTAAACTAGAACACGACAGGCACCTTTTGGCGGCAGCAATCTGGGCGAGCCATTGTGGTACCCTACCACCTAGTCTGAGGTCACGGTGTTAGTGACAGTAAGTCTATGCTCTTTTAACGAACTGCCTGGCGGGGAGACAGATGGTGTATTCTGCAATGGAACGCGGTCCAACACGGGGGACCGGACTAACAAAATCTATCTATACCTAAAAATGGATATAAAACAGTAGAAAAGTGAATACTGTACAATAAAGATGCAATATTTAAAGAAAAATATTCCCAAGTGACTTAAAACGAGCAGCTCTTTTCTTATAGTCAAGAATAAATGGATTATGAATGCTATATTGTAAGCCTCTACTCTACCCTCAAACCATTTCGTTACAATCTATATTTATACTATATCTCATATACTCTATATTTTGAGGAAGGCTTTTTATTTCCTTCATGTAGAAATGGTGTTCCTGTGGGAGAGGCAATGAAAGTGGTAGAGTTTCGGAACGACTCGCCCGAATTTATGTACTTACCACCTATTCCTTCCGCCATAACGTCATTGCCATTGACGTGTTCCGGTTTGGACGGTAAGGTAGCCGGTAATGTTACTTTTGTACGAGGCCTAACATCCAGGCCTCAGGTTAGCACCGCACCATTACCATCTTTGATGTCTATAGGCGGCATGAATTTCTTACCATTAGGGAATTCATCTGCTTGTTCGGCTTCCTATATTATAAGAAAAGAATTAAAATATATTGGCCATACAGATGGAAAGGAAACTTTCCATTACTGCATAGGTCTCTGACTCGCACGCATAGCTCACGATACCTTTAGACAGCGTGTTGGCTAGTAGTGAATATTATATCAAACTAGCAATCGCTCGCGATGTCGCCTGCGCAAGACTGATTAAACGTTTGCACATTTATCTTTTAAAAATCTTCAGTACCTACAGACGTACCTACCTAAGGTACGTCTCCTTATTGTGTCTTGAATAAAGAACCAACAAATTCCATCATGTTTCTACATTTGTCGTTACACTTTATCTAATTTACAAAAAACTTGACGAGTTATACGTGTAAGCTTTCAAGAACATTTTTCCGTTCGTTGATGCAAGCATACATAGATAAGCTGTAACTTGTACAGAAGTTACATTAATTGTTATTGATATAATCTATCAAAGGTGAAAAAATGAAGGCCACAGCCAATGTGCGGGTGCGTGGTTTAGAAAGTGTTTCCGCCGCGCGCAAGCTAGTTTCCTAGGCATTGTGGAAGCGGGCGGCGTTACGTATGTAGGTGAAACGGGAAAACGCGAGTAAGGACGAGAACTGGTCGCGGCTGCGTCATGTGACTCGAGCGCCAAGCGGTCAGCGCCACTGCTTTCCAGTTTTGTGTATAAACCCCGAGCCCCGTTTACGAGCACGTTTCGCAAGCCAGTGGGAATACTGACTCGATGGATACATAGGGCTTATGAAATATTGGGTTCAAAGTTACCATAACTTTATGACCAGATCAGCTTGTCGACCATGTGGAGGGTCAAGTGATGATACCGCGCTGCGATGGGAAAATAACTTTCCTAAGTGTGAAAACGTGTATAGCAAAGTATACTTCCTAGGGTGCGAGATCCAACTAAAAAGCGTTAGAAGATAAATATAATATACTTAATACGCTTACGAGGTCAACGTGTCGTCCAAATAGCGCGATGTAGAAGTTTCTCGATCCTGCGTCCGTAGCGGTGGTTGTTGCTTGGCCGCTACAGATGTATTATATTCATTTCATGTTTATTGAATCAATTATTCGACGAAGCAGAAGCAAATACACCGATTACTTGATCAGTTTTTTTTTTATTGCGGGAAGTAAATTAAGCAAACTACCATATTATCAGAAATTTATTCTTGCTGCAGTGATTATAAATTGAATCTGACAACATTTTTGAAAACGAGAATTCATTTGAGGATTAACATACAATAAAAACAAACGAACCGATGTAAGTGTAAATGACTATTGCGTTGAATTTAATATAACATTTATCAAGGGATAATTCCCTTGGTAAATGTAATATGAATAAGTAGACAAGGTGAAATCACCGACTTCATGTTAAAAATAAAGTTATAATTATCGTCAATTGAGGAAGATAACCCTTCTTAAAAAGTTTAGATCATAATTAATCTATATACATAATATTATGATAAAAGTATAGAAGTGTAAATTCTGTACATTAAAGATATTTAAAAAAATAGTTCAGACGTCTAACAATAGGCAGTAAAACATATTTTGAGATTCTCAGAATTTTTATCTATCTGTACCCCGGCCGCAGTTCACGCCGTATCTACTGGGCCGAAATTTGGCTGGCACATACTTTATGATCCGAGGGAGATTATAGAACACTTTTTATCCCGTTAACTTAAGGGGTTCCCATGAAAGAAGAAAAGATGTTAAATTGGCTATAATTCATTAACGCGTAGTCCGATTTCATTTATTCTTTTTTTTTGTTTGTTAAATAGAGTATTGGGTGGGTGTGGTGTGGTGGAGACGAAAGAGAAGAATAGGGTAGTTAGTGTGATGTGGAATGGAGATGGTTGGAGACATACTAGTCCTAAGCAGTCGGGTAGGGTGGGGTTATATGGGGTAGGATGACGTGGAGTGAAGTTGAGTCAAATGAAGTTGAGAAGAGTTTGTTAAAAATAAAAACGCGTGCAAAGCTGTGGGCAACCGCTAGTAAATAATAAGGTTCAACTGTGAGTATTACCCAAACAAAAATGTAATGCGCGATTTCGCACACATTATTCAGTAGGTATCACACGTGTAGAATAAGAGGCGAGAATAGGTGAATGGCTCATCACCAACAAAACCACTGGTGGTGCAGCACTGAGTCCGGTTGCCTGGGTGGGGCTCCACCGTTCCACTATTCCTGCCACTGCAACTCGCCAAGTACGTGTCGCAGTCGACAGAGTAGCCGAGAGATGTTTAAACTTAATATAAATGCTGGCAGCGACTCAATTATAACTTCTATGACGTCTATAAGCCATGGTTTGTGATTTATTTAGATTAATTAGTATTGTTTCTCATAACTTGTCTATCTGGTTATCGTTCATTCTCAACCGTTCAAGTAACTCAAACTTATATTTTTAGGAGTATCTTCAGTTAACAGACGCAACTCATTTATATCTATTATATACCATACAATTTACGCAGTAAGTATAAAGTATACTATTGGTGTCGTGCTGATAACTGTCTACAATCACTGGCGTGGTGTAAATGAATGAGTGCCGCAGACGCGGCGGCGCCAGGTGTGCTCGGGCCGACATATGCATCTTACGGGCCGGGGACTCGAGGCGACCGGTTTGTGACGACGAACCCACCAATATACACTACTACTTCCGTTGGTGCACCTTTCTTTACTGTAAGGTATTACCTTCTGTTATATTTTCATATTCATGTATCTCACCTATAAATACAGATACTGGCAAAATTGTCATGAGTTAAATAAATGTCAGCTAGTAATTATAAACTATTAATTACTAAAATTTAGTTTCTACAGATATTTGTGATATGCACGAACCATTATAAAGATATTGTTCTTGTAAATATTGCCGCACTCGATAGTGAGAGTAGTTAAATAGATAGTATTCAAATGTGTCTATTCGTCGATTTGTCTAACGATTATGGTATTGTCATGCTCTATACTGTGATGATCCGTTGGTTTCATGAGACACAAGGATTCTTGCCAATATGTACAGTTTACACGTCCATTAGGCGTCTCCCCATGGACGACCCTCTCTCGGTGGTCACAGTACAAGAATATATTTTTAACAATGACAAGTTTGGCACGAACACCTAATATCGCCGCGCAAAGAGAGTTTGATCCTCTACAGGAGCGGACAGCTGTGTGTCGAGCAACTCTGTCTATACACAAAATGTAGGCTTTGGGAGTTTATTTCACTTATTTCTGTATTTGTATAAATAAACAACATAGGTCAAGCGGCAACAGACAGTACGATAACAAGACTTGCCCGATGTAAACGGAGCACGACTAGAGGAAAACACACCTGAAGTAGCGAAGGCGGTGGCCCGTCTTGCGGAGCGCTGAGCGGACCGGTCGGCTGACGACGCGGAGCCTCATCGCTATACACTCGACGTGTTGGATGCCTCAACATAGTAAAACAAGATGAATGTACTGGCGGCAGGTAAACGGAGCACCACCTTCGGGTAATATTTACGGGGCCGCAATTGTACCTCAGCATAGTTTCCTTAAAAATGTCTGAATTCGCTCTTGTGATGACGTCACGATAAACAGTCTAAACAACCTTCTGAACACCGGCTGTCGCTGTCGGTTTATAAAGTGATTGATTATTATGAAGCGAGACAAATGAAACGGGTTCTGTGGTTTCAATGTTCGTAAAAGTTGACCCCGTGATAGTAAACAAAAATGTAGGCTGAGGGAGTCAGTATTTTCGTACATTACTAGGAACTGAGCTTGTTTGACCTTAGATTTTCCATGTATCACGTGTCGCATCACAAATAGCCGTAGAGCGCCCATTTGCATAAGTGAACCGCGGTATTTATAAAAATTTAATACGATTGGTGGTTTCATAAAACTATTCCATTTTTAGGTTTCCGTAGCCAAATGGCAAAAACGGAACTATGCGTGTGTGTGGCTATTCGTGCTGCCACATATCTCCTAAGCTTCATGCAGAAGATTGGGTTTTAACCGCTTTTTGAAAAAGGATGATGTTTACTGTGTGTATTTTTTTATGTATGTTCACCGATTTCTCTTTCATTTAAAGGCCGATATTCGAGTGTACGCCCAGATTTATTAGGTGTTTCTTTCTCGAAGAATAGCACGGCCTCGAGGGGATTGCGATGAAGCTGAAGCTGATCGATAACGCTGTAAATTACACTGCGATTGATAGCGACGCGTGTGGGATCAATTGGTCTTACCTAGATAAAGCCAAAAGCATTTTCTACTTGCTGAACGTAAGTAGGTACTTAATCTGCACAAATAAATGAAATGACGTGTCTGTTTGTAAAATCAATCAAAATAATTACTTTTATTTATTACAAGTGAAAATTCTAAACTTCTAAGTGAAAATCTTAACGCGATTGACGTTTGCCTATCTGTTTGTCCCGTTTGATCTCCGAAACAGCGGCAAATACAAATACGTTTATTCAAGAAATATGGTACATACATTGGATGGTATTATAATATCTCAATGGTCCCGAACAATCGCACATCTCGCCATATATATGGCATGTGAATATACACTATATAACTTTATAATTAAAAGACTTATTGAATACAGAGCAAGTTATACATACATTATTTATTCGATTACAAATTTTATAACGACCATAATTGATCTTTTAATTTATTATAAAAGTTTGTAATAACAATTGAGTATTAAAATATATTATATTATAGTACAGTATAGTATAGTAATTATCATCAAAATCTAGGAGCATATTTTCAAATTAACGTATTATTTTATAACAAAAAAATGAATTATAAGTATTTCATTGTGCCATATATATTTTATAAATGCCTTACGATAAAAAATGTTGGAATTAAATATTACTGGAGTTTGGAAGAATTAACATGGGATTATTAATTATAATAAAATTGGCATTAAGTATGTCAAATCAGAATAAAATAAGGATAAAAATGTTTTTCGAACGAATTTATTAAATGCTTGATTTATAAAATTAATTATTAATTAATTTAAGAATTTATTTATTTGAAATAAAACAATAATGATAACTGATTTTAAGTAATAGCTTATAATAATAAATGCATATTTAAAATATTTTTTTGTTAATTTTTATTAATTTATTATCTGTATTTCAATATTTCTGATTAGTGAGTAGCGTAAAACGAAACGGAACTCATAGGTCCGATTGTTTTGTGGTTATTTAAATTTAATAATAATGCAGTTGGATTTTCTTTTATGAACTTAATTGTGTCTTGTTCTGTGATATTAGTTTTAATAAGGCTAATTTAATTTATCAAGAAATAAAAAAATGGATAATTGGTAAGTAATTTATTTTTGAATATTGACTAAAGCAAAGTATTTGTTTTGGCGCGCGCGGCCATATTGAGCGAACAGCTGGTTTGCGTTTGCTCTGTTGCGACTTCATTAACATTTATTTATTTTTAATCATCAATCAATGACAAAAATGTGTTTAAAATGTAAACAATATGAACATAATAATTGTAGATAATTAATGAATATTCGTTAATGGCGTGTGTATCAGGTGTTGTGTTAATATGGTGAACTAAATTTCATAAAATTGTTAGTAATAATGGCTTGCGGATTACGGAACTATGAAGACCATGACATTCCAAAGTTGGATTCCGAGTTTCCAGCGAAATGGAGCAGATTTTCCGATTGGTTGCATTGTATTTGTGTGGTTACATTTGACTTAGAGCTTGGCCAGGCAATGGAAAGTGTTTATCCTTCGGGTGTGAACTTAACCGATCAAGAAAAATGCAATATTTGTTACTTGGCGTTCCCTGACTCCAACTCAGGTTGTATGGGTGACACTCAATTTCACGTGAGATTGCGTTCCCGGGCTCCACTTACATCACAACAATTAATATACAATGAGGAAAGTGTACCAACACTTCGCGCAGATTGTACGCATTATTGGGGTTTCGTTTATTTTCGTCAAGTAAAAGATTCTACCTTACCCCGAGGATATTTCCAAAAAAGTATCATTCTCCTGACGCGGCTGCCGTTTATAAATCTTTTTTATAAGGTAATACAGTTAATAGCTCCTAAACACTTTGAAGATGGTGAGAGCAGCCTTGAAGCTGCCTGCCACGATATTAACAGATGGCCAACATTGGATGCAGGTCAAAACCTATTACTGCCTGTATTGGGTACAGTTTTTCAGTCTTATATACCCAATCAACAAACGGGGAAAGTTTCAAGGTCAGACATACTTAAACCTATAGATTCACAAACTGTACCTCATATACCAACATCAATACAAGATGTTAATGTTTTTGATCCACTATCTAGTATGATATCACATTTACATTTGTTATGGGAGTTAGTTTTAACAGCAGAACCTATTGTTGTTATAGCAAGTTCTCCTACAGAATGTTCTGCTCTGGTACAAGCTCTTACATATTTAATTCAACCTCTACCTTATTCAGCAGAGTATAGGCCATATTTTACTATACATGATAGTGAATTTAAAGAGTTTACTCGTAAGCAATTTAATCCACCTTGTGTAATACTAGGCGTTACAAATCCATTCTTCACAAAGACATTGCAACATTGGCCTCATACCATTAAGCTAAGTGATTCGAGTTCTATTAAATCGAAACTGAGAAAAGTGGGTAGTATGAAGCATTTAGACAATGCTCCGGGTCTTTATACTCAGTATAAAACATTTTTAGAAAAAGATAAATCTATAATAAAGAAACTTCACAATGGAATGAGAACTGATCGCCCCTCAGAAGTACAGACAGCTATGGTGAAAAGACATCTTCTCGAATTAACACAGAGTTTTATGATACCATTGGAAAGGTACATGGCATCATTAATGCCACTTCAAAAAAATATATCACCTTTCCGTGCACCTCCTGTTCCGAATCCTTTCAATCCAGAGGACTTCTTTGCAACTCTAGAGCAAGCTGGGCCACAGCTAACCAGTGGTATAAAAGGAGATTGGATAGGATTGTATAGAAACTTTTTTAGAACTCCCAACTTCAGTGCTTGGTTTCACGAAAGACACGGAAAACTAACAAGCAAACTGCAAGCACTACAATTAGAAGCTTTAGCTGGAATTGATTTAAAGAAATGGTCAGTTGACAAGAAGGAAGTTGAAGTGGTAGATATGATATTAAAACTTAGAGAAGTGTTGAGAAATGACCCTCCAGTATCAGGTAATACACGAACACTGTTAGCAAGACATCTAGATGATTTAAACTGTGTGCTAGCTGAAGATATGAAGTCTATATTGAATACCGCATCGTGACATACAACATGCTGCACCTCAGGACTGAGAGGTTGCAGCGTAGACTGCAAAATTCAGTTTAAACATCGAAAAACTGTTGCTTGTATATAGATAGAGCTTTTAATTTTCATAGTAAAATTGATGTAACATTCTTTTAAACTAATTAAATATGGTTATGAAACATAATTTCCAATATTGAGATATGCTGAGTGTTTACAGATTAAGTCCGAACTTGGGACAAATTTACAAAAACTACAAATTAAAAAAGTATAGACTTATAGCCACCCCTGATTATTATTTTCATGAATATTTTAGTAAACAAAATTATAGCACTTAGTTTTTGAAGTGGCAGTAAAAGAATTTTCTATTCATATATTATTTTCTTGTTGACGTTTTGTTTGTTGATAATTGAAAAAGTAGTTTATCTATCAAAATTGAAATTTCAAAATTCAAAAGCCTCGAAGCCAATTAAGGGTCAGAAGATTCAAAAAATTTTCATTATAAGAAAGATAATTTGTCGGTAAACAAGAAATCTTTTTAGTTTAAATATTTTACTGTATCTTTGTCTATATTGTACATCTTTAAGATGTGTAATCACTACAAAGTATAAAACAAAGTTGCTTTCTCTGTCCCTTTGTATGCTTAGATATTTAAAACTGAGCAACTGATTTTGTTGTTTTTTTTTAAAGATAGAATGATTCAAGAGGATGGTTTATATGTATAATACATGCATAAAAATAATAGAGAAACACTAATCATTTTAGAGGTTTCTAATGTGATGTCTGTTAGAGACATTCTGCGCCACTCGGCAGAACGCTCACATTCTGCCCAAAACGCCCATTGAGCTGTAGAGGCCGAGCCGGCTATCAGCTATAAATATAAAAACATTCTGTAGAATATTTACTATTAGTTTTGCACCGGTGCGAAGAGTGGGTTGCTAGTTTATTATAAGCAATTGAATTACATTTTGATACAAGGGAGCTAATTATTTTTGGAATGATTTCTCTTATACAGTTTACAATAATTTGCCTGAATGTACATAGAATATACACTTAATAGCTCATTGTTAAGATATAATTTACTCATAATATGCCAGTTTACCATTTGAAAGACTTTCCTCTAGACCTAAGTATAGATTTAATGTTGATCTTATAATGAAAGTCATAATTGGTTTACTGTAAGAACCTAGACATAATCCTCCTCACGTTTTCATTACATGCCACACTCTTTTCAGATATAATGCCTTCTAATGGCTTGCTTATCTATATTGATGCATTATTCATGTCATATTCATTTTTTTATAATATTGGAAGACAAAAAAAGCCTAATGGTAAGAAATTCACTTCTCCAATAGACCATGAATGTACTAATGGATTTAGCTATGCCAAACTAATATAACAAGTAATATTTAATCAATACTCACAATTTTAAGAAGTTATATAAAAGTCAATGGTCAATTACATTATACATTTAACACATATATTTGTTATATGTAATAGGCTGGCAAAATATTCGGCTTTGTGCAGCCAAGGCCAAAATTAAGCCTAAAGGGTGCCAATTTTTGCCAAATTTAGTTGATATTGCAATAAACCATTATTGCAACCAATTACTTGTCATCAGTAAATTAATATTTTAAATTTTACAGCGCCTGTGGGGAATGAACCCACGTCTCCGATATTCCAGGCCAATTTGCTAACCGTAAAATTTTTCAATCTTAACATTTTTATGATTTTTCCCCGAAAAGGAACAACTTTCAAACTGATTAATAATACGTTAGTAAATTTTCATGGGTACCTATATTGATTATTGATATTTTATTTTAAGTCAGTTGATCTAACAAATGAAATTTATGTTATCCTATAATTTATTGTTGTTTTTCAATGAAAATCTATGTCATTTGGTTCTTACAGCCTATAATGTAATTGTAAATGTGTGGTGTTGTAAATTTATTTGTAACAATGATAATTATTAATATAAGCTCTTAATTCGTGATTGTGTACAATTGTAATAGCCATAATAAATATAGTTATAAAATCTAAATTAGGAAGCTAAAATACAGTGAGGTAAGGTATACTTTTGAATGCCACGAAATTACAGATAAGTATGTTACATACAACTTTATTATTGAAGGTCAAAAGTGATAAGCATAATTTATAGTTTAAGTTTTATTGTATTTTTGTTTCAACTGCTGTTTATAGAACTGGGATGCTATTTTTGAACATTCAGCGATGATTTCAAAATCAGTGATGAGTATAACACATCAATCACGGACACTAAAAACACATGTTTTTGAAATTCACAACATGTGTAGGTACCAACAACATAAAAATGTGATACGAAGTTCGTATTTAGTATCAGTGATTAATAGGTATTTTATTCTTCGGTGATTTCCAAATCATTACATTTTTATTAAACAAGTAGATTTCTTAGGTTTCGGTTCTTACTAAAATAATTTAGCTATTAATGACTTGAACCACATGGGTCTAATGATTTTTTTAGATTTATCCCTAATTAATTATCAAACACAAAAGTAGCCTAAGTAACATGATAAAAAAAATAAAAAAAATATCGTCACGCCCATATGTCCTCGAAAGGGTAGGCAGAGGTATATACTACATACTAGTATAAACCCACG
>DVZN01000684.1:0-12044 GCA_018237365.1 Caria ino melicerta
GTCTTTGCGACCTTGCAAAGTATACTTGCATGGAAAATAACTTTAAATTAAATTATAGTAAAAAATATATATTAATTTATTTTAAACATCATTAAAGTACAAAGGAGGTCAGTCTATTGCGAAATTAAGAATAAAGTGTATTACGAAATATCAGAACAAATGAGATGATAAAACAACTGGAATTGGAAAATGAATTCAATTAAAATATTTGTGTATAACTATAGAAGCCTCTGGTTTTGATCGTCCAGAGTTTATTTTAATTTACATACATACATATCTTCACGCCAAGTTCCATGTGTGGTAAATTTAAGTCCCTTACGAGGTAGGCAGAGAGAATAGAGTGCCAAGGGTCACGACTCTTGCACACTTGCCTAGCTTCCTCCACATTCATTTATCTCTTCATACATACACGCCGGTTTCGGAGACTCTTTTAACACCACCCTCGGATAATACACGAACGATTTGGTCATGGAAATTTAACTTAGGTCTCCCCGGGTACCTACGGCTTTCCACATTTTATTTAAATAAAATTATATATTAAAAAATATATACATCATATACTATTAAACAAACAATAATTGTATATTTATTTGTTTCTTTATTTGTCTGTGAAGTGTTTCTCAAAAACTGCTCTAAGAATTTCGGTGAGATAAGGATTTCGGAAAAAAAATCGATCTAGATAGGTTTCATGTCGGGAAAATCAGTTTTTACCCGCGTTTTGCTAATCGAGATCTGCCTATTTAAGTAATGTACTGTAAATTTCATAGCGATGTGACGTAGTTTACATATCAATACACAGATGGCGTGAAAATGAAGTGTTTTAAACAATAATAATTTTGTATATTAAAATAAGTTATCTGCTCTAACGATTTTCTTAAAATTTAGTATGCAGAGGGTTTTGAGAAAAAAATAATAATTTAAATGTAATAAAATAATATATATTTTACATAACCTAACTCATATTTATTAAAAAACTAATTTAAAAATCATCTATTTTACTTTTCGACATTTTTCCTGAAAAATTGTAAAATATTTTTCGAATCAAATCTATCTGATCTGTCGTTTCTCTATGTATATAAAATTCTCGTGTCATAGTGTTAGTTGGTCGTAATCTATTTTCCATACGCCTAAGCCTCAGTCACACGTGAATTAATATACATATTATTACGCAAAGCAAAAATTTTTGACCCTTTTTGCGGATATTGCGCAGATGAAGGAGTTTCATACTCCTCTGCGTACTTTAGCACATTTGTTATACGCATATTGCTCGTCAACGTGTCGAGTAGAGTTCGTTCATTCGATGGCTTAAGATTTTAAGCACACGATGAAAGAGGTTTTAAGAAACTGTGGTTATGGTAGTACAGTCTACATTATATTTTAATAATTTATCGCCTTTGTGGTCGAGTGGTGTTGGTGTCCGACTTTGACGGGAGAGGTCCCGGTTTCAATTCCCGGGCCGGGCAACATGTTCTATGAGTTTTGAAATGAAAAACAACGTTACCTGGGATCGATTTGTGCCCGATTGGCGAGGGACTTGCTCCCCATCTCATCACGGGACCTAATATCGTCAGATAATCGTGGGTGCGGATGCGAATGTGAATGGCTGTAGGTACTCGGGGAGATCTAGCTTGACATTCCATAATCGCCCGTGTATTATCGGAGGGTGGGGTCAAATGTCTCCGGAACCGGCGTGTATGTATGAAGTGAGTAATTAATGTGGAGGAAGCTAGGCAAGTATGTAGGAGTCGTGACACTTGGCACTCGATACTCTCTGCCTACCCTGTGAGGGACTTGGCGTGAAAATATGTATGTAAGGATCCGACGATATTGGGTCTCATGATGTGACAGGTGGCAAGTCCGTCATCATATCGAGAACAAATCCAATCCCAGGGAACGCAAAATTTTTCAAAAATCTGAAAAAAAAACTCTTAGATTAAGTTGCCTAAGCTGGAAATCGAAACCGAGACCTCGCGAGTTAAAGAAACTGAAAAAGTAAAGTAATAGCGACTGTAGCGAACAATTAATATAAAAATACACTACAATATATTACATAGTTTGATAACAATTGATTGATTGATTCACATACCTATCGACTTCGACAAATTGCGTAGTTCAGGTTCGAACTCCGATGGGTGTTTCTCCCAGTTGTTACATCCTCTATTTAGGTTATCTGCCTATCTTGTCAGGCAGTTTGTAATAGAGAGCGTAGGCTGAATGGCTTTTAGCTAACAAGACAACTGATAGCAGAGTGCTATGCAGCTACTTGCCGTGTAAGGATTTACCGCCTTACCTATTCTCGCCGTCATAATGCTAATATTTTTCAGTCTCGTGTACAGGATAAACATACCCTACCGAACTACTCCATCTACACGTACTTCTTTAAAATGTTTATGGACTACTTCAGAAGTGTACTCTTGCAAACAATAAAAAAATAATGAAAATCAATCCATAATTGAAGGAATACATAAAGCTATACATACAGCCATATATACAACCTCCTCCTTATTAAGTCGGTTACATAGTAGCATAATATATTTAATTATGACTTAATACACATACATAGTAGCATAATATATTTAATTATGACAAATACGTTACACGGGAACGAATTGGTATTGAAATATGACAAATTTATTTATAACAAGGTTGAAAGAAATAAAAATTGAAAATTTACAATACTCACGCCTGAAAAAAAAAGTTTTTTATGGTAGCTTTTTATAGCAGAAGGAGGCAAACGACCAAGTAGGCCACCTGATGGTAAGTGATCACTTCCGCCAACGAAAAACTGCAACACCAGGGAAAACACAACTACTTCAAGGTTTGTACACACAAAAAGGCATTTTAAAATACAATTTTTTAATAAATTAACAGGTTAAAGAGGCCTTTTTTGCGTCAAAATAAATCGCCTATAACGTATTTAGTTTTGAAAAACATTGTAGATTCCTACAGTCACATTATGTCTTAGCAATCTCTTTAGTAAACATGAGACGAGACACTTATCGATACGTAACTCGATATCGACCACAAAACGTTTTTCAGTACATATTGAAAAAGACTCAATGAACACTCTAATGCGTTCGTGCCTGCTTGACCTAGAAATACGAAACGTAATTGAGTGTACGAATCAATTCTGCTTTGTATCAACCTATTTAGTTTCATCGAGAGCGTGTCTCATTAGATTATGTGCGATATGGATTGGAATGGATCATACCTACATAATATATATTAAAATAATATGCGATTTTGTAGAAAAGTACCACTAGCATCCGTTCAAAACGATTCGTTTTGTCTTTTTTAAAAAGCGGAGAATTCAGTAGACGGGCATGCTCGCGCAGACATGCCCGTCTACCCTCGTCTGTGTGACTGCGACAGTACTATACTAAGCACACACAGCCCTACTAACGAGCTTCGACAGGCATGTCCATAAGCCTGCCCGCAGGTATGCCCGTCTAGTGAATTCCCAGCTTAATGCGAACGGCCCAAGAGTAGAATTCGTTGACTGTGAGTGTATTTCTGATAATAATCTAAGCAAAAACTACGTCAATCTATGTAATAATCTAGTCGTCTTTAAGGCCAGAGTAAATAAACTGTGTCTAGGTTGGCATGATTCATCTTTGACCGCATCGTCACTTAACATCACTTGATGATGGTGATCAAATATCGACCATTGTGGAAAAAAGCAATTGTCCTATTGTCAGGGCATTGACCTTATTAGGCAAGCCTACCTGATAGCCTACAAAGAAAATGACAGTGCCAAATACTTTCATTATGGCGGCAGGAATAGGTAACGCGTAGAGTTCCTACTTTTGCCCAGCAAAAATCTTTACAGCAGTCTACTACAAGTGTTCTTGCTAACTATGGCCGATTTAACCTATGCTTGCTTCTTAAAAGCTGCTTAGCGATGAAGTTATTAGTCATTGTTACACAGGTGACCCGAAAAAATATTAATAACTATTTTTATAGAATTTGAAGGCAAACAAACAGACGGGATTCCTATGAAGGTATGTGTGTAACTTTACCGCCTGTTTTACTCTCTAAACCGGAACACGCCAACAAAAAACATTGACGTTATGGCGGCAGGAATAAATAAGGTGGTAGTACTAATCTGGGCGAGCCATTGCCAAACTCTAACCTAGTTAAATATCTCAGTGTAGTGACAGTAAACCTGTGCTTGCCTTCAGAAGCTGTCCACTCGGTAGAACACCACTGTTCTTCCAAAAAGTCATTTGATCTGTAGAGGCTGAGCCGGCTATCAGCTATAATAATTTCGAAAAAAATTGGCAGGTAGGCAGTTCGTCTATTCTACGAATGAACTCGGATCAACACTGCGTCTGCGTTTAGGTAAACACCATAATTCGTCTTAATCCGAAAAATATATTAAATTCTTAAGGAAAACTATGAATAGGAAACACCTCGAAAACGTATGAATGATCGAATTACTTCACGTTACAAGAAATTTGTCAGATGGTGCCCGTACCTCATCGCTTACGCACCACTGTCTCACGCTGACAAGGGTTGACGTCTCTATATCAACTACTGTGAGGTGCTTATAAGGTTGTGCTCACAACGAACTTTTTACTAAGCTGACAGTAAGTAGCGTCAGGACGTCGCTAGGCGTATAAACTAGGCACTCGAGCAACTAGCTAGTCAAATAGACGCTGAATTTTATTATTCTTTACCTTTCTAAAATCGCACCAAGAGAGAATGACCAACAGAATGTTGTCACGGCATGGGGTGTTTTCAGGTCTCGAAGAGGATGTACGGACCAAGTGTTCTCACTTCGCAACATCGTATATAAGCATCTGGCTGTAGGCCAGAAGGTTTTCTGTGATTGTGTGGACCTCGAGAAAACGTTTGATAGGGTTGTGCGAAAGGAACTTTGGGACATTTTGCCAGATTATGGGATATACGAGTCCCTCCTGCATTCTGTGCAGTCTATGTACCACCGCCTTACCTATACCAGCCGCCGTAATGTCAGTGCTTGCCGTTAAATTATTCTAATTTGGAGGGTAAGGGCTACATTACCTTACTGGAGGGTAAGGTAGCCCGTAAACTTACTTTTGCACGAGGCCTAACATCCCAGCCTCAAGTTGACAACGCACAATTGCCACCTTTGGTGTCTATAGGTGGCACAAATGTATTACCATCAGGAAATCTCTCTGCTGGTTTGCCTTCCAATACTCTAAAAAAAGACAAAATTACTACTACAACTAAAATTATGTCACTTAATTTGCATAAATAATGTCTATGTGATCTCCGCCTTAGGGAGCAAGATTGTACAAAAACATTCGACCCTAATTCACTCAGTGAAAGGTATGGAGTACTGCGAAATACTCCTGGCATTTACTTTTGTTTTTAGGACCTATTCATCCCTGTATGTATAAATCCTTAGGAATATTTTTTGGTTTAAGAATCCAAACCTTGAGCAATTAAGTAATGTTATAAGATTTAGCCTAAAGGCTACAAAATACAGATTATGCATATTAATATTAGTTTTTAAAGGCAGTGTTTTATCTGTTTATCATTACACAATAAAAACGGGATTGGCTTTGTGTCATATTGGCGACGAACTTGCCACCTATCACATCATGGGGCCAAATATCGTCGGCTAATCGCGGGTGCATACTTATCTATTATATCATTATTATATACGTACTACTACCTACCCTTTCGAGGATGAGCGTGGATATATGTTACCGGCTTGAGCAAAACGAAGATTTGCAAATGCAGACAAAGTTAGTAATAATCAAATACAATAGAAGGAAGCAATATTTATGAAATAAACTTGAATATAACTTTAAGTTGGAGTTCAGTTGTAATATTATATTCCTCAGTAATTGTACCTATACACAGTGGCTTTCCGATCCCAAGATGTAGTTGTAGGGCTGTGTGTTGGCGTAACTAATAAAATTAATGTCGATACCTATTATTTATGTAGGTAAATAAATAAATATCGTTATACACATCTACACAAATTGATTTAATCCAAAAGTAGTATTCTTTCTGGTGATATGTATGTGTAGATAAGATAATAAATAATACTGGCTAATACAGCAAACGTGGTTTTGATATTTATTTTATTATTAATGGTGTTTATTTAATTATTAAACGTTATTATAAATGGTGGTCCGTGATAGAAGAATGAAAATTTAGGGTTGTATGTATTTATCGCCTTTGTTGTCCAGTAGGGTTAGTGTACGACTTTGACACACGAGGTGCCGGGTTCGATTACCGGTTCGAGCAACTTGTTCTATATGTTCTCATCATTTATTTACCATGCCGTTAAAGATTGGAATTCCTTACCTAAAGTGGTTTTTCCGGAGAATTACAACTTGGGCGTATTTAAATCAAGAGTAAATAGGCTGTTTCTAGCTTAGTATGCCTCCATCTTGGACCGCAACATCACTTTACATCAGATGAGTTGTGCGTCATTATACTAAGCTATTCCTACCTACCTATTTTTACTACCTATATTTTTTTATATACCTATAAAAAAAAACAGCACTACCAGTAATATATTATATATATAGTAATATATTTGTCTTTCATTTAATAATACTGAAATTAATTTAAATACCTTTTAATTTTTTTTAGTGAAAGTACACAAATGAAGTATTAATAAAAGAATCAGTATATTTTGTATTACTCAATGCATTTTTTATGATATTGGATGGTCAAAAAGCTGAGGAAATCTCCTAGAAGATGCTTTTATAAGTTTTACCTAAGTTCCTAAAGTGGCTAACAATAATTATTACTATAACTTATTACTTCTTGGAATCTTTAATGCCTCAGGTTGGCAATGCACCATTACCAAATTTGGTGTCTATAGGCGACGTGAGTTTCTAACCATCAGGAAATCCGTCGGCTTGTTTGCCTTCCAAAATTATTTTAAAAAAATCTTGGGAGATGGCAGTTGCTTGCACCCCATGCCAAAAGTTTAAAACAAATTGCTCCCAGAACCAATGCAAGAAATTCCCAGCAGTAGGTACAATAGTGAAATTCACATCCAACTTTATACAGATGTTTCTTTAATAACATTGTTTTCGCTTTCACCATATTACACACAGATCTTTATTATTGTTCTATTTAAACATCTCTTATGTTCATACTAGTTACAATTTTATAAACATAGAAGAAAAGACAGATGACCAAAAGAGCTGGTTTCCAGTTCTGGTGGTGACATTGAAAACACATATGTACGAGATCTCTGTAAATATTATTCACTTAAAATTGCAAAAAATACTTAATACTACTTAGTATAAAATAAAGTCGTTTCACATCTGTCTGTCCCTATTAATGTTTAGATCTTTAAAATTACACAAAGGATTTTGATGCAGTTTTTTCTTATAGGTAATGTGATTCAAGAGGAAGGTTTATACCTATAATGTATACATAAAGAATCATTGATAATTTTAGAGGTTTCTAATGTGATGTCTGTGAGACAAAGTCAGTAGTATATACAGTATCAGTTTTCCACCCATGCAAGGCTAGGGCGGGTCACTAGTATTGATAATAAAATATAGTTAATTATTTATCATTTCTGTGATCGAGTGGTGTCGGTGTCCGACTTTGACGCAAGAGGTCCTGAGTTCAATTCCCGGATCGGACAACTTGTTCTGAGTATGACATTTTTCAGTTTTTCTGAAAAATATAATGTTGCCTGGGATTGGATTTGTGCCCCATTGGTGACGGACTTGCCACCCGTCACATCATGGGACATAATATTGTCGGTTTTTCGTGGATACCTCCTAACTAGTATGTACCTCTGCCCACGCTTTCGAGGATATATGGGCGTGACAATATTTATTTTAGTTAATTATTTCAATTTTTACCAAGTAAAGCATAGTCATAAACTGGTATAAAAAATCACCTTTAATACAGTTATTTTATCTTGTGTATCTAAACATGGACATATTACGTTATCATCCATTAACATCTAACATGGAATCTCAATTGACTTTTTATCAGATTTTATGGATGGATTAAGATAATGATTAATACAGAGTAAATAAAAAAATCCTATTTAATCTATATTTACAAGTAATATAACAGGCATAAAGTACTGAGAGAAAAGTAAGTCAAGTAAAGCCATGGTAATTTGACTAGCTATTGTTAATATATTGTTAGTACTAATGTGAAGTAGGTATATAATTTTTATTATATAGGCTATATGATTACACTCCAAATTCTCTCATATAGATTTTTGAGAAAAATCTAAGCCTATCTGTGCAGGTTATACCAAGTTCTCTTTTAAAAGACATATTTGACAATCATTTCTTACAGATTTAACATAGCAAACTAAACATTTATTTATCACATTTGCTTAGTTTTTATTATAATTTTATACACACACATACATACATATCTTCACGCCAAGTCCCTTACGGGGTAGGCAGAGAGTATCGAGTGCCAAGTATCACAACTTCTACATACTTGTCTAGCTTCCTCCACATTCATTACTCTCTTCATACATACACACCGGTTTCGGAGACTCTTGATCCCACCCTCGGTATTATCCGAGGTTACGGTTTAGTATAATATGATTTACTTCTCGAAAAAAAGAACAAGTATTCACTTTCAAAGGAATAAATATTATTAAAAAATCACACATATTGATCTAACCCCAAAGTAAACAAAATCTTCGCTTGTGATATGGATGTTAAAGATATTATACATAAATATATATTATATAAATACCAGACTTAATTTAACAAACACCTAGATCAGAAATAGTAGTAATAGAAAGTAAGTCTATGTTCACCACACGAACGCCCGCCCCCGTCGGGAATCGAACCTGATTCTCGCTCTTCGTCGCTATTCGTCGACAAAGCAAGGCTAAGTTGAGTTAAGTGGTGAGGCAACCCTCACCACTTAACTCAATTTAAAACGTATATACATAGAGTAAGAAAGCATTTTTATAAGAAAAGATAATTATTACAATAGTTTCATTATTACAATACGTGTACAACAAAAATATTCTTATGTAAAGAAAACAACATAAGATATCACAATGGTTTAACAATAATTTAGCACGAATTCTTTATACCAGTGATCTCCACTCAGCCAAAATTCATTAAACTCTAGCGGGGTTCCTCTTTAATCGCCCTACTATTCAATAATTACACACGCTTTAACCGATACCCACCCTTTTCATATTTGAATATGGTTTTATTTCAATCGACTTAACTGGAATAACGCAAACAAAAACTGGAATAAAAACCCACCTAATTGCAGAACAAATAAAGTTGAAAGTTGTGTAGCAAATAAATTTATTATGGGTCAATATGGAGTGCATTTTTCGTTAAATTAATAAATGAATTCGCTTAAAAGAGTAACTTTATTTGTAGTGTGTCACCGCCACTTAGGAGGCCACATGTCGCCTGGAGGGCTCTTTAATTCATTGTTCTAGTTTTAAAATGTTGCATTTTGTTTTAGCTAATTTGCCATTCAATGTATTCTTGACGTTTCAAGTGTTCTTAATTTAAAAAAGTTTCCAAAAAGAAGATTCACACAGGTTGATTTTTTGTACGAATTAATTAAATTATGATTAAAAATACAAACTCATATATTTTTACATATTTATTATACTTTAAATACATTGAAAAATCAAATGTCAATTGTACATGTTGAAAATTATCATAAAACTACCCTTCAAGATGATATCTAATGTATATATTACATGAAATACATTTTTAAAAACCTGCACTTTATTTGTATGTTAATAATTATTTTAATATAACAAACATTTTGCATAACCGTATAATTATAATATTTACTCACATGCCACATTAAAGTAAATAATTTTGTTTCAGTTTGAATCTATTCATGTAATATGTTAAATTTATTTACTTAAGTATATTATTAACTAGTGATCCGCCCCGGATTCACGTGGTTGAAAACCTGATACATAAGATACCACAGAATATCTCTCACAAACATCACAGTAGAAACCTCTAAAATTATCAGTCTTCCTCTATTATTTTATGCATGTATTATGACTTTAACCCTTTTTCTTGAATAACTCTATGTTTTAAAAAAACCGCATCATAATCTATTGCGTATTTTTAAAGATCTAAGCATACATAGCGACAGACAGACGCGAAGTCATTTTATACTATGTAGTGATTATTGTTTATATTGAGAAGCGTTCAAATATATAGACTTTCATTGATGATTCAGATAATTAGGCTTTATTTTCAGGACTCATGTACCTTATTTAACTTATATCTTGCTGCAGTCGGTACTAGTCATACGTTTAAATAATTTTTGCTACTATTTGTAATACCATCTTTATCATTTGAAATATAACCTGAATTAAATAATAGCAATTTAATAACATATTATTTTAAAAAGCAAATAAATCGAAACAGGTAATCACAATAGCCGTATCTAAGTATATTTAAAAACAAGTTTAAATAGTATGAATAACGTCTTGTACGTACTTTGCATTTGATGAGAAAACCATTTTTTGCTTTTTGCTAGGAATATTTAATATTCATATGGTCTTTCCTTGAAGTGAGGTTTGTAAAGTTGTTTTAAAAAATAATAAAAATGCATCAAGTATTAAAATATAAAAACCACCTATGAAGGTTTGCTGGTGCACGTGGTCAAATGGTACTCCGCATCAAAATATATCAAGTAGTTTTGAAAGCTCAAAACAACACGTCATTATCTTGATACTGAGCGCCAATGAGAGAGTGATACCTAATTATTTTGTTACTTACCACGACACACAGTACTGATATTTTATTCAAATATTTTGCCTCTGTGGCCGAGTGGAATCGGTGACCGACTTTGACGCATGAAGTTCCGGGTTCTATTCCCAGGCCCAACAACTTGTTCTATAAGCTTTTCAGTTTTTCTGAAAAATACAACGTTGTCTGGGATTGGATTTGTGCCTAATAAATATAGCGATGAACTTGCCACCTGTCACGTCTGGGAATTAATGTTGTCGGCTAATCCTGGGTGCATACTATTAGTAACACTACCTACCCATTCATA
This sequence comes from Caria ino melicerta, assembly GCA_018237365.1. Lineage (NCBI taxonomy): Eukaryota > Metazoa > Arthropoda > Insecta > Lepidoptera > Riodinidae > Caria > Caria ino. The sequence goes on from DVZN01000684.1 coordinate 11,002, forward strand.
TGGGCGTGAGGATATTTTTTTAATTTAAATAATGTATTTATATACCACAAAATAGTAGAATGTGTGTAACAACACATTCTACTATTTAACTTCTATTATACAACTGTATATAATATTGTCAAAGTTTTTACTGTTTGTAAAGTTTTTACAAACAGTAAAAACTTTGACAATATTATTATTTCAATGAAATTATATATTTTTTTATTTTGTAGATTGGGGTATAAATGTGGGTGTTAGGGCGAAATTAAATTTACCGAAATTCAATGGTCGGCTCGCTGGCCGAGTGGTGAGCGAAGTCGCCTTATCACGTCGACGAATAGCAAGGTTTGGGTTCGATACCCGACGTCGGCGGAACATTGACGATCATATTTCTGGCGACGCCCAGAGCGTTTACATTTTTTTCTGGTATTTATATTTATATTTGTATGTATAATATCGCTGACTAACCACGCATATCACAAGCAAATAATTTGCTTACTTTTGGGTTAGATCAATATGACGAGTGATTTGTCTAAGGATATATTATTATGCGGGTGCATAATTTGTAGTATTTATGAATGTATAATGTCATCATCATCTCGTTGGTAAAGTGGTTAGCGTACACGCCTACCTAAGCCAACGAACTATGATATTCGGGTTCGATTCCCATCGGGAACCGAATAGAATCAAAGAATACAGACGACTGTATTTTTTGGGATGGATGTTATTTAGTATGTTTCTATTTATACATATACTTTTGCGTATTACTAACTTCGAATAGCTCTTACATCACAATTACTAAGTAAATTATTTGCTGTAATTTTAGACTGATATTTTAAATTGGTTTAATAATCATAATGTTTCTTTTTTATAGCAGAAGGAGGCAACTGCAACACCAGGGGCATCATAATTGCGTTGACGACCTTTTAGGAATGAGTAAGCCCTTTTATTGAAGGTCCCCAGGCCATAATTTTATTTTATTTAATTTTTTTTTTTTATAATATTGGAAGGCGGACAAGCAGACGGATTTCCTGATGGAAAGAAATCACGTCGCCTATAGACAC
>DVZN01000685.1:0-12043 GCA_018237365.1 Caria ino melicerta
ATCGGGCACAAATCCAATCCCAAGCAACGTTATGTTTTTAAGAAAAACTGAAAAAACTCATGAATAGTAAAAGTTGCCCGACCCGTAAATCGAAGCCGGGACCTCTCGAGTCAAAGTCGGACACCGACACCACTCGACCACATCGGCGATTGAATATAATTCTAATTTAAAAAAAATAACCTGCTTTATTACTTGTAATGTAGTAAAAATTCTGTTCAAAACTTTAATATTGGTTCATTCCAAGTAGTTTTCAAAAGAAACATAAAAAAACTAGAAATATTAAATTATTACTAATTTTAAAATTCAGTAGGCCACATCCAAATATTTTTTATAACCTACAAATTCTGCCCAGGTGCTATTTTTTTTTTGCTTCAACCTAATATACATGCAGTTGAAGTCGGTTGGTTTGCAATTTTAGTGCATTTGGATTATTTTATGTTATGTTGAGAAGAATGTTATTTTATCTACAATCAATGATATAACTTAGCGCAAGATCAATGTTCATAAATGTGAATTATATCAATATGCTGTTATAAATAAAATACAAGACAATGACACAACAAGCACTGCAAGCGGCATGCACATTGCACAGTGGAGGTGTGTGTACCGTAGCGCGGATGCCGGTGGTAGCCGCGCGGCGCGTGCGGGGGCGGCGCGGGCGGCGCGTGGTGCGCGTGCGCGGGCGGCACCGTTACCGTGATGTTGTCGTCCGCCGACCCGTCCGACTCGCCGCCCCGCCCCTTCCCGCCGCCCGCATCTACCATACGCTGACCCTTTACACAACTCCTAACTTGCACGACAAACACGCTCTCTCGTTTTCTCACACCCCGTTATCAACAAATTTACACTAATGTAATAAAACATTAACTTTTTTTTAAATATTTGGCCGTTTTTTAAATGATTTTATCAACCATGTACATGTTTCAAGCTAAACTAATAAACCTTAATTTAACCTAATAAAATAAAACTATTTTATTGTATTTAGATATCATAATTGACTGACAATTATGCTAAATAAATAAATAATGTAGACAGACTTAGATTTTAAATCTGCCGAATTAAAAAATGTTCTTGGTCAAAGCTTTCTAAGGAAATAAAAATTTAGACAAAAACCGTTATTATTACAAAATCATATGATTCAATGTAGTTTGTACTCAGTTTATTATTTTGGTAAAATAAAATGTCTGAAATACTAAAAGGGTTTCATATTTATTGAATTAGTCATAATATGCTTTGCATTTCTCACTTCGTATTATGACAAATTCAATAAATATTAAGAGTGCTCACCCATTTAAAGTTTTTTTTACTTTTTTAACATTTTCTATTGCTAATTCACAGAAATTACTTAATTCATATAACATTTCGTAGGTAATGCTACCAAGATAAATGTTTTATTAATAGACTTGTTTTGTGATAGAAAGATTCGAACTATAGTAAAAATAAAATTTATTTTTAATTATTATTTATTTTTAAGAAACGTATGCTAAAGACATTATATTAATGTGTATTAATTACAACTTACATCCTAATCTACTGCAAAAAGTAACTTATTTAATTATCAAGTTATGTGTTGTTTTGATATATAATGACTGAATCAGTAGCCAGTACTTAATTCTGTATTGGGATGATGACACAGCGCAGGGTTGGAAAAGGGAAGATCCGCAAGAAGGCAAGGTGTAGTGCCTGGGAACCGAGGTCCAACTGTGAAGCGTTGGAAGCTGTATATATTCTAGCGATGTAAATACTGCAATATCGCGATTGAGGATTTGCTTGAAATTGTGTGTCTTGCCTACCCTGTAAGGGACTTGGCGTGAAGATATGTAAGTATATGTATGTGTGTCTTGCGTCAATGTTGGAGCGTTAAATATTGTTTGACCGCTACAAATATAATAAGCTGCTAGACTCACGTAACGGTTCGTAATGGTAATTTTAAAGACTATACACTCATCTAGTTTGAGTTCCTAAAACTATTAGCCACTGCAGTGAAAAAATGCGACTAATGCCTATGTATTCACGATTGGTTTGTAAAGCTGTGAGAAGTGGGGTATTCAGCAATATATGACTAATTTTAAATAAGCATGTAACTTTGCTGGCCACCTATGTGAAAATTGTAAAAGCACAAAGCCCTCATTATACACTTTTAATTAGGATTCAATGAAACGTCACATAAAGGACAACTTAGTACATTAAATTATATTACACAATACATTATACGCTCACAAAGGATATAATAATGGAAGGTGGATAATAGTTAATCCTAAAATAACACAGAATCAGATTTACACACCATGGGCATAAAAAACCAAATCCAATTTTGCAAAGTCTCAGTTGCACTTGTAACCAAATTGACAATTCGACTTCACAGTTATTATAGATTAATTTAGTATAATTTTTAAGTATTAGTTTTTACACACCAACCAGAACAAAAATAAAAACAATAGCACACCCCAGACTATATTATGTTAATAATAAAACATAGTAATAGACCATTTGGTTTAATAATAAAAAATGCTTACCATTATTGGGTTGCTGCAAAGGTCCATTTGGTTGCACCGGTGGCTCTGTGAACCAAAAACACAGTAATATGTTAGAAAAAATACATTTTTATAGTAAACTAGCTGTTGCCCACGACATCGTACGCATTTTTATTTTTTAATAGCTATTGCCCGCTTCTTCGCGCGCGTTTTTTTATTATAAAAAATACAAAGTAAGATTTAAGACCTCCATTACCAGTCCCAAACTCCATTTGACTCAACTCCACTCCACCCAATCCCAACCCACCCCATGCAACTCCACTCAACCACTCCCCACCCCTCCCCTCCGCTCTCCTACCGCCCCACCAATTCCCACCCATCACATTTCCCATTCCCCATTCCATTCCACCCATTCCCCACTCTACTTGTCCTTACCACGCATCACTTATCCTATTCCACCCGTCCTCACCTAATCTAACAAACAGAACAAAAATGAAATCAGACAATGGCTTAATAAATTATTTATACCTATACATTTTGTATTAAATCCCCTCTCCCACGAGAACTTCTAAATTAAATGGAATAAAAAGTAACCCATAACCTTCCTCGGATTATAAAGGGGTACTTTATGTTCCAAGGAAGGTTATGGGTACTTTTGTATTACTACTGTTTAGTAGTAATAAAAACTACTACTTAATACTTTGTATTCCATTTAATTTAGGGGTTCTCGCCAGCCAATTTACGTTACGTTATTTTAGTAGATTTGGAATGGATTGTAACTGGCGTACAAAGAAATTCTCAAAATCTCAAAATATGTTACGCTGCCTATTTTTAGTCACCTCAACTTATTTTTTTGATATCTTCAATGTGCAGAATTCACTCTTCTACAATTCTTATAATAGTTTAATGTCAGTGAAAATTAAGCCTTCGCTCGCCTTGTTACAGGTGCATCGCTGTACTGATGCCAATGTGCAAGCTTTAATGTGCAAGTCCAGACCAGAACATAACAGTGCCAAACACTGACATTATAGCAGCAGGAATAGGTAAGGCGATGGATCCCTACACGGACAAGTTACTGCACAACACTCTACATCTATACTACGATTTAATGTATACGAAAATATCTTACCAATGACAGGAGGCGGGGCTTGAACAGGCGCTACCGAGGGCCGGTGCGGCATGCGTCGACTATAGCCCGTCTGATTACGAAACCCTGATACTGAGTTTCTTAAAAACCTGAACAGATGGCAATCAAATAAATAAATACCCAACCATATATCCTGTAAAGGGTATGCAGAGGTACTTACACCCACGCACTAGCATGCACCTATGATTAGCCGACGATATTAGATCCCATGATGTGACAAGCGGCAAGTCCTTCGCCAATCGGGCACAAATCCAACTCCAGGCACAGTTTCGACCGCATTTAACCTACTTTCATGCTTCTTCTGACATACCTAGCTCTCACTTCCATAAAGTAACGTTGGAATAAGCAGTGAATTGTGTAAAGCGAGGAGAGCACTGTGATTTAATACATCGCTTTGAAGTAGCTTACTCAGCGTTCCATTCACTCTATTCCCAGAATACGCTCTTCTTTATACATCCGCGGTGTTTTGAAGGTATATCAGGAATATCCTCGGCTAACCGTGGGTGCATACTAATATGTAACTCTGCCTACCCTTTCAAGGATATATGGGCGTGACGATATTTTATGAAGGTAAAAATGCATGCATGCATGTTTTATATTATGTACCCATATACAATCAGTTGTTGTTCGCTGTATCTAGCAAATGGTTAGGCCGACTTGAATAAATCTCATAAACAAAATTATAATTTGTTTTGTTGGTTAAACAAATAAGAAAAAATGGAAGCAACCGCTTGTCTAGTGATAAGTTTAATAAATACCTGCTCAAATGGCAAAATTATAAAATCAAATAAGAAAATGACCAAAGCATGGATCTCCACGTTTATTAAATCTTCCGCCATTTTGTTTTTAAGTTTCACTTAGGTTTTTGCTGTAACGGTAAGAAGTATATTTTACTACGGGTTCAGTACATGCAGTGGTTCCGAATTTGGAAACAAGTCCCTAATGCAAAGAGTAAGTAGAAATTTTCAACAACTCTTCTGGTCATTTTTTATCTAGTCATAGACTCAAGTGTGAGTTTTCGCACGGATTTCTTTTACTGCGTTTAGGTGGTTAAAATGTGTAAGGTTGTTCTCAGCGCCTCTAGCGGATACTTAAATCAACTCAATTACTTTACACTTTTTATGGAGTTTTTCAGTAGTCCAAGTATGAATTCCCTTACGATTTTACTTTAAAATAATCCTTGAAAAGGTCGGCAGAGATACATACTAGTATGCACCCACGATTTCACTTTACTATAGCGTTTGAGTTTAAACGATTAAAAGATGAAGAGCGAGTTGATTTACTTATAAGTTCTGATAATAACTCTACAAATCTAGACCGCGTAAACTCTGATTGCAAACGCGATAGTGAAGTAATTCGTTCGACATTTCATCCTGGGTCTGAATCATTTAAAAACAAACGCGATAGTATGGAGTGTGCGTGGGTATCGTAAAGGCGATGAAGGACCCGTTCGTAAGATAAGCGGCAGTGCCTCTAGTACATACAACACCGTCCGTAATAAATATACACTGCGGTCACCAATCCGTCGGTCCAGCGTGGTGACTATGGGCAAACCTCCCCATCGATAGTTGTAGTAAAGCTGGCCCCTTTGGTGGAGGCCGACGTCCAGCCAGCAATGGACTGCAACAGGCTGATGTATTATAATGTACCTTATATGAATATGTAAAAATAAAAAAACATACTAAAAAATTTAAAATATTTTTTAATTAACAAATTGAATAATTTGAAATCAAAACCCCTAATTATTATTTTTTAATTTATCAACTAAGAATATTCAATATAGCAAAAAATGTATGAATTACAAAATGTAAGTATTGTGAAAACAATTTAATTTTATTTATATTAATTAAAGCATATTTGTTTGAACTGTAATGCCAGCTACTAGGTTGCAGGCATATAAAAGCGAAGAAGTGATTTAATATCAAGAGAGCTTGCTTGTGTGAATTACAAGCAAGATCTTGATATTAAATGACGATCACTGTAAAGCTACTATGAAGAATATTTTAATCTCTAAGTAATTAATCTCAAAGTTATTAACCCGCATAGTGCGTACTTCAAAGATGATTCTGTTTATTTAAAATTTAATTTGAATATTCCAGTTTTCGCGCCAAACTTTTTCAATATGTCGTCAGGGAGAGCCACGCTTTACTACCATTAACCACCGACACTTCACTGTTGCTATAAACTCACAAATCATGAACGTGCTACTGAAATCTACAAACCAATCACAGCTTTATTCTATGTGTTACAAGACTTAATATTATTTTTTCAAAATTGCGATGAACGTGAAGGAAGAGTACGTTACAAAAAAAAATTTTCAACCTTATATAAAAGCCATAAAGTGGGTTTTCACATAACTTTTCACGAAATCGCGATACGAACAAAGAGAACGAGAAACGAGGCCAACATTCGTTAATAATGTAATGTATATTTATTCGTCTACATTATTCTACCGTCGACTGCTGAAGTCTGCTTACTTCAAATAGGCTTTTATATTAATTGTTTCACAAAATGAGACTAAGAGGATGACACCTTATTCCTGATAATAAATTAGAATCTTGTCGCAATTTTTTTTGGTTTTATTTAAGCATAGACTAAAAATATTTACATAAAAAATAAAAGTTACATCTACATATTTATAACATATTTTATAAAATTGATATAAGTAGATTTTTTAATAAATTTTAAGCTAATAAAATAAGCACAGAAAATATTGTTACCTTAAAAATTATAGAACTTTGATGTTTCATCTTCCTGATGTAGTCACTGAAAATATTATTTCTAAGTCTCTAAAATAGAAAAAGTATGTAATTTTTTTAGAAATTAAAAAAAAAGTAAAGTGAAAAAGGCCATAAAAATCGTTTTTTTCTGAGCGCCCTAATTTGTATGGCATCGGGCGTTCCGCATCTAATCAATACATAGACTTGATGCGGCGGGCGCGTCGCGCAATCGTATTCCTTCGGCAAAGCTCGGTCGGCGTCGGTTCATAGCAGAAGGCCCTCGGCGACATTCGGGTGTTCTCGCTTCAATCGTAATTCCATTTTCCGCCCGCCTTGGCAAATTGAAATGTCGTAACTCTTAGGGGAATATCGGCTTTCTACCCAAGAAAAATATTCTGCTAAAGCATTGTAATGATGCTTTAGATATTATGGAATATTCCCAGTGTATGATACAGTTCGGGGTGACTCCCCCGTAACGGTTGTAGCCGTGAATCTGTTCGACGTTCGCCACTTGGTCGCCCGGGTTTGAGGTGGTATGCCCGCCTAGCTCTCACTAACAATATGAACTCGCATCTGTCTATAACATTTTTATTGCAGCTTTATTATTTTTCTTTATTAGAAGTTCTGTTATTGGAACATTACTAAATATACCGTATATCTAACACAATATGGATATTACCCGTTATGAAAAAACCTATATAATATTTTATTGCTTATTAAAATAAATATGTAAATTAAAGATATTCTAGAAAAAGTATTTGGGATAGGTTCCTTAATCTCTTTGGCCATATTTGTATGAGAAATGTAGTTCCCTAACATAACCAGTAGGGGCGCTGTACTTATTCTCGTAGAAATAAAAATTACAAGCTAGCAAAAAAGATTTAAACAATATCAATGTTCTATAAATGACATATATACACTGAAATTTTATTTATTTATCTAAATAACTGTTCTGCGTGTCTACCATGATTTTACTATCGAGAAACTCGTTAGCGTCTAGCGTAAATTACTGACCATATTTGCATGAGAAATTTAGTTCTTCCTTAACCAATAGGGTTGCTGTACATATTTTCGTACAAACAATTTACGGAGACGTTAGCGACTTTTTCAATGTAAATTCATACACAATTATTTTATGTTCTATGGCCTGACTGCTACGGTGTGTCTACGGTTTGTAACTTAAGTATAAGGGCGAGGACAGACTGTCTAAATTAAGTGACTTACATCAGATAATATGATTTGTAAATTACGTGTCGTAATAATTATAGACCGTCTCGCTGGCCGAGTGGTAGCGTACTTGTCTTACCACGTCGACGAATAGCGAGGCTCGGGTTCGATTCCCGAACGGCGCGAGCATTTGCGTGATAAACATAGACGTGTTCGCATTGTAGTACTGGATGTATATTAAATTTATTCTGGTATTTATATATGTATTTCTATGTATAATCGTTGACTAACACCCATATCACAAACAAATAATTTCCTTTCTTTATTATTAGATCAACATGTATGATTTGTCCAAGGATATTTATTATTTATGACATTACTTTTTATTAATTTTTTGTGTTGATCAAACACGAAATAATTACATATTAATTTTTTAAGACACCATTTGCGAAGAAGCAAATTCATAGATAGTATAAACTTACGGAGGCTTTCATGTTTGCTTTTACCTTTGTAACATCTTCAATCAACTTGTAAGATTAACATTTTATTAAAGTTATTATTGTTATTATTTCCAACCATACCATAACATTTTAATATACCTGGAGTGGTTACTTGCATGCATTTATTTTAAATGTTGTTATGTCATTTTTTTATTTTGAATCTCTAGTTTATCGCAGGAAATGATTAGAAAATATAAAATCATAGTACCGGAAGTTTTATCTATCGCTAAGTAAATCCATTTAACACCTTTAGAAACAAAATGAAAATCCATAATTGACCGATGTTTAGAATATATGTTTAGATTAAGTTTTTCTTCTATAATTTGTGCTCGGGATTTTTTGTTGAATAAATAAATACCTAATAATAATCTTAAGTAAATAGCTTACGTGGGGTTAGGTTCAAGAAAAGAGCGTACTCATTCCTAAATGTTCGGCAACCTCCCGTGTTGGGGATGTTCGTGGGCGGCGGTACCATCAGGTGACCCACCTGCCCGTTTGCTTCGTTTCATATAAAGAATAAAATACAAAATACAAAAATAAAAAACTTATAATTTATCAAATGTAATAAGAATTATTAGGTATCTACGGATATAAAATCGTCTAGACGAGCCCTAAATTACGAAATATACGAAGTAATTGTAAAAAACGAGCAATTATCATTAATCGCCTCTTAATCAAGTAGTTAGCGTTTACGCCTGACGACGCTGACGAATGTCGAGGTTCGGGTTCGATTCCTGACACTGGTCGAGTGGGGTTGGTGTCCGACTTTGACGCGAGAGGACCCGGGTTTGCTTCCCGGGTCGGACATCTTGTTCTTTGAGTTTTTCTGAAAAAAATAAATATAAGTTGCTTGGATCTGATTTGTGTACGTTCGGCGCCAGACTTGCCACCACTCACATCATGAGACCCAAATATCGTCGGCTAATCGTGGCTGTATACCAGTATGTACCTCTGCCTACCCTTTCGAAGATATATGGCCGTGATGTTATTTATTTATTTTCGTTCATTTATCCATACAAGAAAGTGATTGTAGATCAACAAAAGGTATCAATAAAATAACTCTACCATCTATGCTTTTACAATAGAAATGTTTAATTAGCATCAGTTCGCCTCTGTTGTTGAGTGGTGTCGGTGTCCGACTTTGACGCAAGAGGTCCCGAGTTCGATTCCCGGGTCGGACAACTTGTCTTAAGTATGGTTTTTGTCAGTTTTTCTGAAGAACTTAAAGTTGCCTGGGATTGGATTTGCGCCCGATTGGCGACGAACTTGCCACCCGTCACAACATGGGACCTATTATCGTCGGTTAATCGTGGGTGCATTCACTCCCTATTTTATCTCCTTGGAGCTAGAATATATAAACAGTCTCTCTTAACAGATACATACATCATAGTGGCTATCAGCATACCAAATTTCAGCCCGATCGCTTTAGTAGTGTGGGCTGTGCGTTGTTGGATCAGCAGTCAGGCATCTTTGGGTTTTATAAAATAAAAATATCGTCATGCTCATAATCCTCGAAAGGGGTTGAGGTGCATACTAGTATGCAACTACGATTAGCCGACGATATTAGGTCCCATGATGTGACGAGTGGATTATGGATGGATTTATGCCCGATTAGCGTCCGACGCCAATCGGGCATAAATCCAATTCCAAGCAACGTTATGTTTTTCAGAAAAACTGAAAAAAAACATGAAAAGAACAAGTTGACCGACGCAGGAATCGAAACCGTGATCTCTCGCGTCAAACTCGGACACCAACAACACTCGGCCACAGCAGCGATTTACATTTATATGTTCATATATTTCAAAATAGTTGCCATTGCTAAATATAAAACAATCTCATATCGACGACCATCAAAGAAATTACAAGCTGTTTTCGGTACAATATTAGTTAGTGGCCCAGTAGGTCAGATAAATTGAACCCTCGGTGGTGTTGTGTTCACACGTAAATAACATGTAGAGTTTGGGCGGGGGTGATGGGCGGGATAGGCCCTGAACCTACTAACAAAATGTTTATACTGGAAATCTATAAAAATCTCAATTTTAAACCTTATGCCATTGTAATAAGATAGAACGTTATTATTGAAATGGCAAATTTAATTTTGTTTATTGTGACAGATAGCATCGGAACATTTGCTAACGGAAAATAAGTATTCATTCGAAGCACTACCTTATGACATTGGCAAAGAGGTGCTTGTTGTGTAAATTGTTGGGATTAAAAGTGGCAAGGAGACGGATTTCGAACACGCAACAGGAGAAGAGTAAACTTTTGTCTTGGTTTGTTAGTCTTAATGTTTCAAAGTTACACTAGATTTCTATAGGCTATCTTTAAGGTACTTTAAGCTTTTGAATTTTCAATTTATAAATATATAAATATACTTAAATACTGCAGTTTTTGTTCAAAACTTTATTTCTCAATTTTGACAGTTTTATTAAAAGTTATTAATACGCATAACGTACTTCTCATATGCGATTTGAGTCTCTGCAACTCTATGTTATTTTTTTATTTTTTTTTTACTTTAGAAGGCAAGGTTTTGGTTTCCGATGTATGAGTGTAGGTATGTATGAAGATTTATTTATTCATTCTATGCTACAAACTTAACGGCTTGAAAGATTTTAACTAATGAAGTCTCGTTCCATTTGTCTTTATGTGACATTGGATACATTTGAAAAATGAAACAACACTGAATCCATAAAAAAATAAAAAAATGGTGGATTATTGACGGCAAAATGTAAGGTACAACTTTTTTCTATCAAACCCATTGAGTGGGTTGTCAGATTCGACAACAAAAAAAATTGTCATAATAAACCTACGCAGTAACGATTGACTGCGCGTGTATAACACTAGAAATAAAGTTACGCGTTTGTGTTAAAAAGTTAGCTTGACAGAAAGCAGTCTTTGCGGCATGAGGGTCTATCTAGACAATAAATGATCGAAGGTTCCACTAATGACTAATTAATTTTCTTTTAAAGTAAATCAAAAATAAAATAAATAATGGAGCCGCATAAAATTAAACTTTTATTTTTTTATATATTCTCACACTTTGGAGTTGTCACAAAAACTGGACAGCCCAGGACAGTTTATAGTCACCATTTTGCCCCCATATTAATATTTTGACACACTTTACATATATATGCATTGTGCACACCCATAATTTTTTTTACTTCAACATAATATCCATAAAGAATTAAAATAAATGAATGAATCAAATTGAATGAACGAATGAATATTGCACAGAATTTTTCAAATTAACTTTTTCTCCATTTTAGATAACGACATTTTGAAATTAAGTCATCCGTGTTTATCCCAAATTTTAATAATAGTAGATGATTTGTTTAATGTGAATGCGTAACAGACAGACTTGAATATTTATAATATTAGAATGGATGCATGTTCAACATTGTTCTTGTTTAGTAATTACACCTTTATACTTTTTTATTGTTGAATTGATAATGTATACTACATCTCTTTTTAACTAATTTGTATTCACAATGAAGGTATACAATTTTCCTGAAAACCAGGTTTTGTAATTATCGTTCAGATATAAACAGTTTCATTTTCCATTTCGGTAGCTACGATAAATTTATTACGTAACAGACTTACGAATAAATTAGGGCCTTGAGACTTAGTAGAATTATTATTTCAATATTGTAGGCTATTATGACAAGAATAAAACCCTATTATTAGTCGTTGTGTCCTATGTCTAGACTGCTACACGCTACTGAAGCAGTAGCTTCTGATGGACATGAAATCCTCATAGCTACATATATATATATCATTGGCCAGAAGCGTGCTCGTCGCGATCCCTGCCAGTCCACTGGACTGCAATTCTGGCCCGAAAAATAGATACCGCGGTGCGGGATAGAGCGTCCCCTGGAGGCGACGCGTACCGATCCGCCCCCGTCGGTACGAAAAGTGGTAGATGCGGCGATGGGGGCCGCCACCCATCACGCCAAACCCTAATAGGCGAGTCGAGGAGTGGGGAGTGCCAAATAGGCACGTGGAATGTGAGAGGTGGAATGGAAGCGAAGATGAATG
>DVZN01000686.1:0-12043 GCA_018237365.1 Caria ino melicerta
CTACATACTTGCCTAGCTTCCTCCACATTCATTACTCTCCTCATACATACACGCCGGTTTTGGAAACTTTTTACCCCACCCTCGGATAACACACGGCCGTTAAGGTTTAATTGTTATTTTAAACTTCTTTATACCATGTTTTATTTTATTAATTAAATATAAACATCAAATTAATCATATAGGAGATCGTTCTCATAAATTCGCTTGTCTTTCACCTAATTTTAAATGAAGATATCAATTTTACAATTGCTGTTGCTAAGTGCTGGTTTGCAGGAGAAGTGAGCTGGTAAACTTACTTTTGCACGAAGCTCAGGCTAGTGCATTGCCTCATAAATATGTTTTTTATCTATAAACGATGTGTATTTATTACCACCAGAGAATTCATCGGCTTGTTTGCTTTTCAATATTATATTATTTAAAAAAAAAAAATTAGTTAGAGTAGTTTAAATATTTATAAATGTAAGTAATTAATAGTAAGATCACTAGGCAGTTGTTTTTAAATTTATGGAATTCATGAAAAATACTCACAGCATTCGGATTGTAGACAGCGGATAAGAAGTCACTCCTGGCGTGCTCACGCAGACCACACCTGCTGAGGTCACGGGTCCTGTGCAGCAGCACGGCGCTCCCCTCGTGTGATGACGATACTTCCGTGGGGCAAGACCCAAAAACGTCCAGCTGGTAAACATGTAAATTTTATTTAAATTTCCTTAACATATAACACATAAGTATTGTTGGTCAAAACTCCGGTGCATTAGACAAAAATTCAGTTGCATTCAATGCATAGTATAAAATACCGTCGCTGTGGAAGCGAAAATACAATACACCAGTGTTTAATCACTTATTATTTCAAAACGACAATTTCATATTGTCAAAAGAATAAGTTTTTTTCTAATTGGCTTAAGTAATGTAAGTGAAGTTAAATATTGGATAATAGCCAGAGAATTTTGTTTGCAAAGTGTAACACCGTCAATTTGGTCGATGATATAATTTTGCAATTTTGGCAATTTTATCATGACTTTAGATTATTATGTTTATTTTATACTTTATATACTTTATATTATCTAATATATGACTATATATTACATGACTAATATAACTAAGTTAACCTGTAACTGCAATATCTCTGGACTCCGTAGTATGCTGCAAGACGTCGCTTACAAGATTGTGCTATTCAGTCTTGATATATAAACAATTGCTACTAGGATTGCCTTAACTGTCTAGTGTTTTAATGTCATAAAGTACCTGTGTCGAAGATTTTTGTTCTGTCTGCAACAGAGAGATGATGGCCCTTTTGATGTTGATAGATGATCTGTGGTCGCCATCCTCAGCGCAGATCTCGGGCCCCACCCGCCCATCTTCAAGGGTGAACTTAACCACCTTCTCAATACCTTTTGGTGCTTGACTTTTCTGCAAAAAAAATAAATGTTACTTAGACAATACATTTGCATCACATTAGAAAATATTTTGTACCAGATAGTGGTCGTAACTTTGTCTGTTTTAAAAAAAACTCATCACCTTTCATTAACATCCAATTACTATATTATTTATGCGCACTGAGCACGTCGACAATATTTTATCGCAATCCAAAGAAATATTTTAGAACATATGCAAAAACATGAACTTCTTTCCTATATTCGCTGTTGGTTAGCTTCCATAAACCTTTTCCTAACAATAATGAAGACTCAGATTGAGATTCACGAGCTATGCGCGTACATACATTTTTGCGATTTATTTTATTTATACAGATTGCATGACGTGTCAAAGAATTGGCACCACTGATAGAAGTAAATATCAGCATAGTAAATACTGGCTTTGATAGCAGTGCATTGCTACCATAGACTTTTATTCTTGCGCAGTTTCCGGCTACTTTACCCGAATGGTACGTAGTGAAGCTATGGTGACAGGAATAGGCTACGCTCATAGGCAGTTATAGGTAGAATGGTGAGCACTAATTCGCATGGAAAACTATTTTCAAAATTGAGTATAAGTATTTGACACTGATATACTTCAATCTGGAGGATAGGGTAGTATTTAAGCCATAGCGGAAGAGGCTTAGCATTTAAGCCTCAGATGGAAAATGGAAGGCATCAGAGATAGCAATGATGCCGTTTGATATGATATTTTATACTATTGGATAATCCTTCTGATTTGTTTTCGAGATGGCAAAAGTTTTCAATCACAGTTGTTTTACACCGACACCGGGCTAATAGGTGAATAGGGGACTCAGTCCGCGAATACATTATTTTAGACTGAGTCAACAAAACCCGCACTGAGGATTATGTCTTATAAAACCAAGATTTAGTGCTGTGTTCTGATTACACGGCAAGCCACAGAACTCCCTGTAGGTCGCCATCCAGCGATAGTCACCGGACGAAAAAGAGACAGTGTAGTGTATGACCGTCTGCTTTATTTTTTACTGAAATACAGTAATAATATAAAAAGTGTGAAAAATACCTTGCCATCATGGTCAGACACCGATATGGAATTGGCTTTTAAGGCGTACACGCAATTCCCTAAGGCGGTGACGGACACTTGACCGAACAACTTGACGTTGGTTTCCTGTCTCTCAGATCCGGTCAAGAATATTGACACTGTGCCATCGACATCGTAGTTATATGTGTGACCATTCTGGAATGTCGCCGAAGATTGTGCTGAAAATATAACAAGAATGTTTTAATTTAAAAAATATAATGCCATGAACATTTGGTCGAGAGGTCAAAACGAACAAACCGAAAATTGCGTACCGAAAAGGAATAAGCATTTAAGTGACGAACACAGTCGTGTGTGTGGCTCTGGATGTTTCTATTTCTTATTTTGCCACCTGCCACATCATGGGACTTAATATCGTCGGCTAATCGTAGGTGTACCTCTGCCTACCTTTTGAGGATACATGGGCGTGACGAAAGTTTATTTAGTTATTTTGGTATTTCTATGTACTAGTATCGGTTAGAAGATATCCACATCACAAGCAAGTAAATAGCTTAATTTGGAATTGATTGGTTCGGGTTTTTTTGTCCGGAAACATTGATTATGTTTCCTTTTCTTATTTTTTTTTAGCATTTATTAAAAATAGCAAACAAGATGATGGTTCTCTTGACGGTGAGAAAAGGCCGTTACCTATGCCGAGTAGATTACCAGTACGTCGCTATTTTGTGGTCAGGATGTGAAGTCTCCTGCACAAGCCTGACTTTTTAAGTCCCATCAACGACAGTGAAACACTGTAGTTGTGACAGCAGAACTAGTAGTAGTAGAATGTAGTGGCATCTGTCCGGCCGCGATTCTGCAGATCACATTACATACCTAGGTTCTAATATAAACATCTGTAGCACGCGCACGGTTTGTGGATCTTCAGTAATAGGATTTCTTTCCTAACCTTTCAGAAGGAAGTTTGTAGCCACGCATGTTTCTTTATATCAATATGACAGAAAATAGCTCTCCTTTAGGTAAAACTCAACTGTAACCTATAGAAATTATGGATATTATGTTGCCTAGCCAGACTTAATGACTATACAAGTGTACCGGAAACCTTTCCCTCCGGTCAAAAACACAACAGTGTCATCCACTTATTTTGATGGCAGGAAAGATAAGGTGGAGGATTTCCACCCAGGCAAGTATTTGCACAACGTCTTTTTCAATGTTATCTCGTTAGAGAAGAACTATTTACTTTTTTGATAGATTTTTTAGACAACGCTGTGATAGAAATTGTATAAAGAGGTGACGGTGCGAAGAATTGGATAAGGGACGACCTCCCCAGCCAGGCAGCATGCCTGGGGACCCCAGGTCCTACTAAGAAGCATTGAAAGTTGTATTTATGCTAAAGATCTCAATACCAGCAAAATCGCGTCTTAGAATTTTACTAGGAAGTCACGGCTTGCTTTCATTGTTATTGACGGTTGTAGCGTCGAACAATGCTATGACGCAAAAAAATATTTGAGTGCGTTGTTGTTATACGGTTAGGGATTTATACCTAATGTACAATGCTACCTTCCAGACAGACACACGCCAGTGTCCGACTAATATTATGGCGACAGGAAAAGTAACGCAGTCGATCCCTACGCGAGTCAGTAGTTGAGAGAGCGTTGCACAGCCTACTTCATTCCATTCCATTCCATCCATTAAAGCCAATGTTTTAGGAGTGTTATACGGAATATATGTTTATACTTACATCCATGACAGCCCAAAGAGCATTTTTCTGCAAAGAAAACACACACGTTAATAATAATGTTTTAGAATATAAAAATAACAGACGCACAATTGTAATTCTGCAAACATAAACTAAACTAAACCAGACTAAAATTTGATTGAATGCTTTAATATAACGTTTGTTGTATTGCGCAACGGATTAGGATTATTTCAGGTCTCCACCGTTAATCTTGTTAACAACCGTAATATAATAATGCTAAATCTAATTTTAGTTTAGTTTAGTTCTAGCTAACGGGATAACTACCATTAGCTGAGAAAAGTTCTCAAAATATATCCAAATGTTCTGTATTGATTGATAAATATTCCATGAAATTAAAGCTGAAATGATTCCCTCAAATGTAGTTTATGTAGTACTTGTTTGTGATCCTAAATATTAAATTATGGCGTTCCCATTGTGTCTTCAAAGAAGTCTGCCCAGTAATAGCATGGGCGGATTTTGGCTGCGGACACTTTCTGACCGTAATGAAAATTCTATAGTCAAAGAGCTGTACATAATGACTGCTATATATGAAATCATTTCTAACCACGTATAATGATTTGCAAATAAAATGGAGTGTAGCGATAAGAGGTCAAGAATATGATTACAAAGTGTTAGATCCGCCTGCGGTTCCCGGAATGTTATCAGCTCGTAAATAACAGATTTACTATGCTTTCAACGGCTATTACATAATTAACTTGTTTACGTTTCCACTAACATAATATACCTTGATATATAACTAGCTTTCTGCCTGTGGATTCACCCGCGGAGAATAAGATTCTCGCGATAAATATATATGACATATTACATACATTTAAGCGGTATTCTTCATCATAGTAGCTTCAATCTTTAATTTCTGTTCAAACAGTCGAATATTTACGAGGTTTCATAAAAACTTTCGTCGTCTATTTTATCCCTTTGGGGCTAGAATGTATCAAAATCCTTTTTGCCTACGCAATACCTACGCCATAACGACTATGTGCATGTCAAATTTCAGCTTGATCGGTCCAGTCGTTGGAGCTGCGCGTTGATAGATCAATCGGTCACCCTTGTTTTATATATTTAGATATATTGCCGTGTTGTAGCGGTATATTAAAATAGCACCACCCACATCTGCTTGTGGGAAACGTAAAAGGCGATTAAGGTCCCGTCCGGGAGGTGTGCGCCTCCCGCACAGACTATACCGTCCTTAACAAAAATACACTGCCCAGATCAACCAAATAAAAAATTAATGCAATTAATCCAAATAGATTAATTGCAGTTATTCAAAGGTTACGTGCATACATTTCTAAGATTCATTTTTCTATATATATGGACGTTAAAACCTAAAAAAAAACGCGCTAAAAACTTCAGACTACGGGAATCGACTTTACATCATGTTATCCCATCTTATATTGACAGAAATTGTAATGACAATCATGCATTATTAAATAATATTTATAAATTGCCCTGAAGATGCTGTTAAAAGCGGTTGGATATAAATATTCAATTCTAGATAAGTATTAACTATTATTGAATATTTTTAGCCAACCGCTTTTTAATAGCATAAATAAATAAATAAATAAATTTATTTATGCTGTTAAAAAGCGGTTGGCTAAAAATATTCAATAAAAGTTAATTCTAGAAAAGTATAAGTTTGCTATTTAAACAATGAATTTTTGTGTGAATGTATGTATTATTTTTTCGTTAAAACAGCGGAACTGAACTAAAATCATTACTTAGAGTCCGCTAGCAATTGCTAGTCTCTATATAAGAGAATCAGTCGCAATTTTTAACGGTAAAAACCCCTAAGTGATAACGATTATCCATCCTAAACACTCATTTTTCAATTTTTGGACGATTTCTTTATTTTTATTTTTTATAATATGACATTAAAAATACACGCAATCCTTTATTTTCACTCTTTTACCCTCAACCCCATTTTGAATTGCGATAATATAAACAATTGATATGGCAAAACAACGTTTGTCGGGTACATCATTTACATTATATTTCTAGACCGTTCTTATGATTTAACAAATGTCTACTATCAAGTGATTGGAACAGACGGACGGGACCCAAATAACTATAAGCATCTGGTCCCCCTGGCTCGGTGAATTGGGTAATTGGCCGGCTCCCGACCGGGATCGATGGCATATCTGCTTTGTGAACGTTTTCAATTGAATTTAAAACCCTTTTTCATACTACATCGATAATGGGACTTAAAATACTCCTTGAATTGTAATCATGTTGAATTATGACACAATTTAAAATTAATTATACGAATTAAGTTAATAGTGAAAAAATATTTACCCATTGTAAGCATAATACAATTAATTGTATGGGATTTAGGAAAATCAAAGACTATGATATAATGCGGATGGGGGAAAAACATAATGCAAGCAAATTTGATGGCTATGGCCCCTCATCGAACGAAGTCAGATCTGTAAGTAGTTAGTTTTTACCTTCTAGCTTGTGTACTCCACACATTTATTGGCGAGATTAATTAATTAATTAAGATACGAAAATTCTGAAAACCTTAAGATTTCCCTTACCTTAGTTAGCTAATAAACTCATTTTTTTCTCAATACAGATAAGTTCTACAACTCTGTTGTACAGATAAATCGCGATACAATTTCTAGCTTCAACAGTGTTAGGGACGTTGTTAGGTTTCTTCGAATAATTAGAGCGTTTGGACTGTATTTAAATTTAATTATTAAAGTTGGAACTGCGTACAAAGAAAACACGTGCTGCCCGCACGGTCTGAGGAAGCAGAGAGAGATTTTAGTGTTGCAATACTAAAAGTTTAGTTACGTCAAAATTATACTTAATATGATTTTGTTTATGTCTCCGACATATGTGTATCTGAGTTTTATTACATCTTGTAAACAGCTTTAACAAAATGTAGCCATACATACATAATTTGGAGTTTGGCATGAAAATCTGTTTGGTATTTTTTGGTGGTGGTTAGTAAAGGAGTAAAAAAAATTAAATTAAATGTTTAATTGTACTTTCTCACACCTTTAAGAGCTTTATACACATTTCACCTTTCTAATAGCTTTACTGTTGACATAATTCATTGTACTTGAAGTAACAGTACAATCCTCATGTCGCAATAAATCCTAATTGAACTCCACGCGGCGTTCGCCTGTCTCCCTAATACTTATTCTGGCGTCGTTTCTGTAATGTGAATTAAGATTGCTAAACACGTGTTATATGAGAGTTAAGCGGCGGTTAATCTTAGCAAAGGGGTTGGCAAGGCTCGAGAGCATTTATTTACGTGTGCTGTACAAACGTGACATTCTACATAATATCGTGAATAATACTCGCATTCTTGCTATGATATATTATAAAAAAGCTGTAGATACGTAACCTACCCACAAATAGACATTTAAAATTGACTTATTTTATTTTCTGGTAAACATTTATGATTACAGCATGAAAGAAGAAACATTTGTGAATTTATAAAACTTTCAAATACAAAAAAAATGTTTTACGATAGTTGTATATCCAGCTTGGTAAAAACAGCAAGGTAGTCTTAATACAAGTTGTTGCAATATTTTGACAAATGAAACTGGCAAATTACAATCAATTGCCTTCTTTTTATCTAGTGAAAATTAAGCGTGTAAAACGCATCTATAGTTTTTTTTTAAATTATGGGCACTACATTATTATTCACGATATTCGTGAATAATACTTGCATTCCTGGGATTTGCTTCGACACGCGAAGATGTATGGCCAGAATTAAAAGATTAAAAAATGTGCATTTCCGTTTAGTTTTTTCTAGCGATCCACCCCGGTTTTTCACGGGTGCAATACTGAAACTTAATTACTACAGAATATCTCTCACAGATATCACATTAGAAACCTCTAAAACTATCAATGTTTCTCTATTATATAATGCATGTATTATACATAAAAACCTTCTTCTTGAATCACTCTGTTAAAAAAACGCATTAAAATTGGTAGCATAGTTTTAAAGATCTAAGTATATATAGAGATAGACAGACACGAAGCGACTGTATTTTATACTATATATTAGGATTATGCACATTTTGTTGAGTAACGCTATCGGATCGAATTCGCAATAGAGAGATTTGAGAAAGATTAGGATTGAATGAGTCGATGTTCAAATGAGAAAGGACACGCTCTGATGGTTCGGTATGTGGAAAGAATGGATGCACACATCTCTGCCTTTGGGGATAATAGGTCTAATGGTACTTTTTTATAAATCTAACCTTGACCAATGCAACTTAGTTAAAAAGCAGAGTATATATTTATACACGCGTTATGACTTTATAATCTCACTATAGTGGGATATTAAATTCAAACTTTAATTCAATCACACTTCAGTAGGTAAGTACGCAATGTCCGACAACAATCAAACTACATCTGCCACTGTATCTAGTCGGATCCACGATGAAAGGAATTATTCGAAGAGTTGGACACTCAAACCACGTGGAAACTAGTTCATAGCGTATGAACCGTTGCCAAGAGCTGGCAACAATTTAATTATTCCGGAACTTCCGAACCCGATACGTCCAACTACATGCGTCGTATTCAACGTCTAATAAGCTGTGAACGTTATTGTAATATCGATTTGTATCTGCCCCTTGCTACTATGGAATATCAAAGTTGCCAATGTAATACTGATTTACACATTTATTTGTTACTCTTTCACGCAAATACTACTGAACCGATAATGATGAAATTTGGTATGTTGGTAGCTGAAGACCTAGAATAACACATAGGCTACTTTTTATTCCGGAGTTCCCGTGGGATTGGAATTTACACGGGAATTGTGTTGTTACGTTATGTTAATGTTTCCGCGCGGACGAAGTCGCGGGCGGCCTCTAGTTGAATGATAAAATTGGACATCGCACTGGCCGAGTGGTGAATTTGCCTTAGCAAGTCGACGAATAGTGAAGCTCGGGTTCGATTTCCGACGGGGGCGGGCCATTGTGTGATGAACATAGACGTTCGCATGTATGGGTGTTTATTACATTTATTCTGGCATTTGTGTAAGTATTTCTATGTATAATATCGTTGACTAATACCCATATCACAAGCAAATAATTTTCTTACCTTGGGCTTAGTTCAATATGTGTGATTTGTCCAAAGATATTTATTATTTATTTATTATGAAGCAAATATTTCCAGAATATACAGAAAATAAGCGAATCCCATTAGTGTGTACATAACAGCAGTCTAATATGCCATGTCCTGCAACATACTGACCTCTGAAGCTAGACATGAAACCGCTTGAAAACTATGTAGCATCAGCTTGTGTGTATCAAAGTCCTAGCAACATATTATTAATTCTCGAACTTAGGAACGTAATAAGTCTGGACGTACGTTTCATAAAACTTTTAATCTGTTTAATCTATCTATATATTTTTAAACGAGTAATTCTTATATATACATATAATTGGGATCTTGTTGCCCGAAAGCAACCAGAATAAGTTGCCTGACCTGGGAACTGAACCCGGGATTTCATGCGTCAAAGTCGGACAACGACACCACTCGACCACAGAGGCAAAATAGAGTTAAATTATTACTTATTTAACGTTTGAAACCATGGGCAAAGCTAGTATTCTCGTACAATATTTGTCACTTCTAACCAATTTACACTCACCAATTCACCTTCACCCCGTGTTTGCACCCCTTTGCAGAATTTGCCATCCTGCCAGGCAGCTCGTAAAAGGCAAAGACCTACTTTCACTAACAAGGCGATCTTACTAGGTGGTAAAACTTCGCAGCAGCTCGCTCTGGTGGAATAATACCACCGCCTTACCTATTGCTGTCGTCATATCGTCAGTGCTTGCCATTAACTTGTTCCGGTTTGAAGGGTAGCCGGTAAACTTACTTTTGCACGAAATCTAACCACTTACTATCAGGAAATCCGTCTGCTTGTTTGCCTTCCATTATTATGAAAAAACCACAGCTATTGCACTTATTTACTCATAAAGACCAGGGCCGCATGAAACAAATTTAACGCCCCAGACGAACTTTAATACGATTTGATTATGAAACAAAATGAATCACAAATGTAACAGATAAATTCACATAAATTATAGAACTTAATTAATATTGGCGGTAATTTTGCTGTACACCGACTAAACTTTTTTGTTATCGCTCTCTACCTTCAACTTACAGAAAACGAAAGAGACAAGACTAGTTTAGTGGTGTTAAATTTGTATGCTTTAAAATTTGTATTAATATTTAGTTTATGCCTCACATTATAACGCTTAAAATCTGTGCTAATTTGTACATGCTTACTAATTCAACAGCGTAAAAATTACCCGTCTATTTTTATTGTTATTAAGTCGAAGGCAGATAGAAATAAGTTAAAATTAGTTCAGAAAACGCGCAGCAGAATTGTCGCCTTTGTTCACCTGTTAGAATTTATGAGAAAGGAAACATGTATATATAATACTAGCTGTTCGACTTCGTCTGCGTGAGCTTAGTTTAAACAAATTTATGATAAATATCGCCTCCATTTTTGTGCAGTCGGATAAAAATATTCGTACGATTAGCATATTATTGCGTATTTGAAACAAATTATAAATTTTAAATTATTTGAAAAACATTTCCTTTCTTTTTTCGCAGTTGAATGAAAAGTATTTTGTATATTGAGGGATGCTATAATCTACTTCACTACTAAATTTTATTACAATCTACCAATCAAATATTGCGTAAGTGACACAGAAACACATTATCAAACTATTCGAAAAACATTGCCTTCCTTTTTGCGCAGTTGGATAAAAAGTATGCTGTCTGTTGAATGATGTTATAATCTATTTCCTGTCCAAATTTTATTACAATCCATTAATTAAATATGGCGTATGTGACACGGATACATATTATAAAACTTTTGGAAAAACATTGCCTCCATTTTTGCACAATCGGATAAAAGTATCCTATATGTTGCTAGGTGGTACAATCTACAAACACACCAAATTTCAACAAAATCCGTTCGGTAGATTTTGCGTGATTGAAGGACAAAGTAACAGACATACAAAATCTCTAAAAATGCTAGAAACGTGTTCGGCTGCCAGTTTTTAGTCGCCTATACCTATTTTTTCTTAAATATCTTTAATGTACAGAACTCACTTTCCTACAGTTTTATTATATGTATAGATAAGGTCTTTAAAAACATTCGGTCGGTCGGTGGAGTAAAAGGGTTCTCGAATGGTGGCCAGCTTGGTAAACGCTTGGACGCTCTCCGGCCAGATAAACCGACAACTTAAAAAAGTAGCTGGTAGTGACTGGATGATAAAAGGGAGATCGTGCCCTGTGGCATACTTTAGGGGGAGGCCTACGTCCAGCAGTGGACTACAATAGGCTGATGTATGTATGTATAAACAGTTTATAATTTTTTTGTACGGAATCTAATTCTTTTTTGAAAATAAAAGTAGCCTAAGTTACCCGCTACAGCTGTTGTCTGCCAGTGAAGTCCCGTCGATCGGTCCATCCGTTTCAGAGATTACCCGCAACAAACAGACAGACAGCCAGATAGACAAAAATAGTAAAAAATGCTATTTTGTTATATGTGCCGTGGATACATATATATGCATTTAGTAAAAAGCGGATATTTTAATGTTACAAATAGACACTCTAATTTTATTTATATTTATAGATAAACAAATATCATTAGACATATTAAACGAATTAAACAAACCTCAGAGTTTGTAATTTACTTTTTTGTAATATACTTACAAAGCTTCAATTCAATTCAATTTTCTGGTTATTTAGACTCAACCGAGATTACGGTGATTTTGCCAATGTCAGAGTTGAAAAAGTTTAAACTAGCTTTTGCCTTGTAATCTGTATATTAACATAGTCCTTGTATCGTCATGTCACTGTAAGTCGTCACTGTCA
>DVZN01000687.1:0-12039 GCA_018237365.1 Caria ino melicerta
TATTAATGAAACGGCAGACTAGGCTGTATGAACTGATATCCTTTGCCTTTCCCTAAAGGGGATTGGAAAAAAAACAGAGTTTTGGCGGGATAGCTCCAGACATGGGCGTGGGTTTATTCATAATATTATAGGCCAAATTGGTGGCATTTTGTTATTTTGTTCAGTGAATGTACAGAAATGAACTATTTGTGAAGAAATAAGTGTATCATGTGTTTTCTCGTTGCCGCCAAATTCCTTTGAAAAGCTTAGGCAACCTTGCTACCACCTTGCCTGGCACCAAGACAGACTGACTGTGACTGATTTACAATAACATAGCGACACAAGGACTGTGATATGAAGAATATTAATTAAACGGCAAACTAGGCTGTATGGACTGATATCCTTTACCTTTCTCTAAAAGGGATAATGATAAGAAAAAACACAGACATTATACAGACATAATAGTAGTGAGGATGCGCATGTCTGCTCGGGCATGCCCGTCCACTGAATTCCCAGTTTTACGATACAATCTGCTATTTTTATTTTTTCATACATTAATAAGCACGATTTCAGGATTAGTGTTCGTGGTAGAAAAGCTGGGATCAGTGCTGCAGTTGACCATGAGTCTGTCGTCAGCGTCAATGGGTCCTCTGACCGGAGTGTTTATTATGGGATTATTCCTACCTTTCATTGACGCCACTGTGAGTAGGTATACATAATATTGAACAATAAATTATTACTAAAATATTTAATTTATTGTCACCAGGCATATCATGGGATCTAATACCTTCGGCTAATCGTGGGTACTATTATGGCGTACTAGTATGTTCCTCTGCCTACTTTTTCAAGGATATATGGGCATGACGATATGTATTTCTTATTTTTTTTACTGTGGGGTAACGGTACGACTGTCGCCTGTTAAGACCGCTAGCCGCTTAGGTCCCGGATTCAATTCCCAGGTCGGGCAACTTTTCTTAAACTGTTTTTCAGATTATTCTGAGTAAGCATGACATTGCCCGGGATTGGAATGTGCCCGATTTGGCGATTGCCACCTATCACATCATGGGCCCTAGTACCTCGGCCAATCGTGGGTGTTCTAGTATATCTACTGGACTTACGAGTCGTGTAGATACAAGTACACCTCTGCCTACCCCTTATTGTCCCCGAATAGGCGTGGAGGTACTTTTTATAATATGTGATAACAGTATAAAAAGAGAACCCGAATATAAATGAACCCTCCATCCCTTTTTATCACAATTGAGTATGAAGGATTGTTAACAAACACGCAGCAACAAAACAGTTTAATCATTTTCCTAGATTATGTTTAAATGTCTCTATTATATTCTAATCTATGCGAATGTTAGCTAATAAATAAAATCATGAAAAGTACCCACCACTTAAAAGACACCACTTACGTATTATTGTTCGGAATGTTAACCGTCACTTTAGAAAAATATCTGAACAACTTAAAAAACCTTACCACTATGCCAAAGATAGATGCCAATACTCAAATATATTTATTGTTTAAACTTGAGTAGATTTTTTATAGTACCTAATTTTAAATATAAGTAACTTGAGATTTTTTTCTGCAGTTCCATTGAACAAAATGCAAAAGAAGAAGCACAAAAAGCTGAAGCCGAAAAGAACAAACAACCTCAAGGATACCCACAACAGCAACCAGGAGGCTACCC
This sequence comes from Caria ino melicerta, assembly GCA_018237365.1. NCBI lineage: Eukaryota > Metazoa > Arthropoda > Insecta > Lepidoptera > Riodinidae > Caria > Caria ino. The sequence goes on from DVZN01000687.1 coordinate 1,671, forward strand.
ACAACAACAGCCGGGAGGTTACCCACAACAACAGCAACCAGGAGGTTACCCACAACAGCAACCAGGAGGTTACCCACAACAGCAACCAGGAGGTTACCCACAACAACAGCAACCAGGAGGTTACCCACAACAACAACAACCAGGAGGTTACCCACAACAACAACAACCAGGAGGTTACCCACAACAACAACAACCATCAGGATACCCTCAAAAACCACAAGAATACCCACAGGAACAGCCACCACCCAGACCTATCATTCCACAGCAACCAGCCCAACAGCCAAGTAATCCCAAACCCAGCTATCCCCAACAACAACCTAGCTATCCCCAACAACAACCTAGTTATCCACAACAGCAACCCAGCTACCCACCACAGCAACCTAGCTACCCGCAGCAACAACCTACATACCCACAACAACAACCAACATACCCACAACAACAACCCACATACCCACAACAACAACCCACATACCCTCAACAACAACAACCTACCTATCCCCAACAACAACCTAGCTATCCTCAACAACAACCACAAAGGCCGAGTTATCCACTAGACAGTGCAAACAACCCCCAACGACCGACCCAGCAAAAACCAGTCTATACTTATCCCACGCAACCAGTTTATCCTGAATCTTCTGGCTCTTCGTCAGGTTATGGTAAATGAAAATAACATAACGTAAAGAAAGACAGTTATATTTTAAGTTTATGTAACTGTTGCTTTTCTTATATGTTCTTTGATCAACTATATTAAAGAAAAAAATCCTCATTAGTTACCCTTTTTAAAGGGAAGGTATAAGGCCTATCTCCCACATGAATCTATTTGTAATATTACATTTTAAAGCAAAACGCATCTGTGAGGGGAAGGCTTTATTAAAATACTTAATTAGTTCCAACTTAGAAAAGTACTAAGAAAAAATGTTCAGCAACTAATATCCGACTGTAACATTGTATAGTCATAAAGTTGATATTTCTTTAAATACCACGGAAATTATGACACATTGAGTGCCATGAACTAAATATGTATTAATACGACTAATTTGTATCAGTATTTTATATTCTTAATACAGTTTATTGAAGTAGAAATGTAACAAGTTACCTCAAAGCATTTATTCCAGTTATCTTAGTCACGACCGAAGTTGTGAACTTGATCACTGTAAGAGGATAAAAAAGCTTGTGATATAAGGATAAGTTACTTGGAAAGCCAGTAATAATTGTGATTTTGTATAATTTTAATAAATATAAGTGTAATAAGTTTTGTTTTTAATTTCTTGATACTGTTATACGTCATATTTGGTAGAAAGAATATTTTATAATATTGGAAAGAAAACAAGCAGACGGATTCCTTAATGGCAAGAAATTTACGCCGTCTATAAATACCGAAGATTTCAATGATACCAACCAAAGGTTCGGATGTTAAGTCTCATGCAACCGCGGTAACCTAGGCGGATTGCGCTCGCGCGCTCTGCGATCCGCAGACAGCAGAAATCGATCTTCTAGAAAGTAATTAACTTTGGTGCAAGAAATGCCAGTTCTATAGGCTTAGAAGACCTATAAGAGCTTGGAAGAATAAGTGCAAGAATTTGTCAGCGGCGTCAAGAAATGCATTTGGGTTTGTGCTGATTGTTAAGCACCAGTCTTGCGATGCCCCCGCAAACCTTGTGGGCGATAATCGCAAACATAACGGGCGATAATATCAACCGCAGCGGCTGCGTAAACGCGCAAATAGCCAATCTCGTGAGTAAATAAAACCGCAGTTCCGCAGCAGATATGACGATCACGGTATAAAATCGCTCCGTGAGTTCGCGTTACAGTGTGTCTACCATGAGAAATTGAGAAACTCGCTAGCGTCTCCATAAATTATTGGTACGAGAATTTGTACAGCGCCCCTGTTAGTTACGGAAAGAACTAAATTTCTTATACAAATATAGCCCGTAATTTACGCTAGAGTCCAGTAGTTCTTAACCTTTTTTAGATGTGAGACAATTTCACCAAATTTCTGTCACCATTACAGTTTGCATATATAGTAAAAATCAAATTCTAAATAAATCTTCACTTTGTAAATGAAATCCTCATACAATTGTTTATACTTGACATGCAAGTAATACTTGCATTAAATTCCAACTTGCGTTACGCGTTTTGTCGACATTTGTTTTTTTTAAAGTAATAATTTCGGTTACCTTCGCAGACCCTTGTTGTGCTTCCAGGGACCACTGGTTAGGAACCACTGCGCTAGACGCTAGCGAGTTTTTCGATAGTGAACTCATGGTAGACACACAGGTGTTAAGTGCCGCACCTGTATAACGTAACCGTCAATGTTACGTGTCCAAAGACCACGATTGTCTCTTGCCATCAGGACAGCCGTGTGGTTGTCAGCTGTGTTATCCATAAAAAAAAATATTGATGATAATTTTACGTCCTAAGGAAACATTGATGAAAAAATTGCATACTTTTATGCGTCACAAGCCGAATGTTTCGATGAACGCCGGCTGTACGTACAAAAAACGTAACTCCTTGTCACATACTGCGTGCAAGCCAGAGCGCGGAACAAGTGATAGAGACACAGAAGTTTTCTAAGTTATATATATGCTAGCGATGTAAATAACTATAATATCGCGATTTAGAATTTGCTCGAACTTGTGTGTCTTGCGTTCATGTAATAGCGTCGAATATTGCTTTACTGTCACAAACTGTTGCACGTAGGCCTTCCCCTAGCATAAAGAGGGGTTTTGCCCATAGTCATGACGCTAGGCAGGTGGGTTGGTGATCGCATTGTATATTTGTGCAATGACCGCACCTGCCAGACGGGTCCTTAATCGCATGTTACAATAACCACGGACACACATGGGTTGATATTATTCTAATATGCCCACATCGTAAACGGTGCTTGGTTTAAGTATTTATACACATCGCCTCTGTGGTCGAGTGATGTTGAAGTCCGACTTCTACGTGAAAGGTCCCGGGTTCGATTCCCGAGAGATCTTTCAGTTTTTCTGAAAAACATAACGTTGCCTGGGATTGGATTTGTGTCCATTTGGCGACGGACTTGCCACTCGTCACACCATGGGACCTAATATTGTTGGCTAATCACCTTTGCCTACTCTTTCAAGATATATGGGCCAGACGATATTTTAACATATTATAAAAAATTATACAGAATAAAACCACTACTTTGTGGTCTTAATATGCCATACTGCAAAGGTTCATTTAATACGCATCTTACGAATTGCTTAGCATAAAAGTAAATCGTATGTTCGTAATAATCTCTGACCAACACAGGACAGTTTCGGTTTTAACCGAAACCGAAAATTCAAACCCAATTAAATTTTTTATGTAAATAAATAAATAAATATCGTCACGCTTATAAACAATCCTCGAAAGAGCAGGCGGAGGTGCATACAAGTATGCAACCACAATTAGCCAACGATATTATTATAACAATATGACAGGTGGAAAGTCCGTCGCCGTAACGGGCACAAAACAAATCCCAGGCAAGTCTATGTGTTTCAGATAAACTGAAAAAACTCATAGAATAAATTGCAAACCGGGTTCGATTCCGAACCCGGGGTCTCGTGTGTCAAAGTCGAACACCGTCTACGCTCGACTGCAGAGGCGATATATTATTTAATTTCCGTAATTCGGTTTTCATTCCGGTTTCGGGTTCAAATATAAGTATCGTTCCGGTACTATTTATAACCTCATATACGAAATAACCACCCAATCTAATGGGAAACACGTTTGGATCCCAAAAATGCCCTTGAAAGAGCAAAATTTAGAAACCGGTTAGACGGCCATCGACATTGACCATGACCAAAATTGCATCATATATTATTTGAGATCGACGATCGATATATTACAAAATAGCAATTGCCTGCGGCTTCGTCGGCGTGAAAAAACCTGTAATTTCAATCTCTGGTTATTCGCATAAGTAATATTTAATTACTTTGTCTGAGTGAGTCTGTAAACTTTTTTTTTGCACGGGTCCTAATAATTTTTTAAAGATAAAAGTAGCCTAAGTTACTCCTTATTTCACTGATGCCACTGAAATTCCTGTCAAAATAGGCCTAGCTATTCCAGAGATTAACCGGAACAAACAGACAGATAGAAATTGTAAAAATAGTGTAAAAATAATTTTGGTATATGTATCATTTATACATACATATGCATTTAGTAAAAAGCGGTTATTTTAACATTACAAACGGATACTCCAATTTTATTTATATATATTCACCAACCAGCAATCCAATATTTAAAAAAAATATAATATTAGAACGCAAACAAGCAGACGGATTTCCTGATTGCAAGAAATTCACGCCGCCTATAGATGCCATAGGTGCGGTTTGCATGTCCGCCGCCTCTAGATACCACGAGGCCTAAGTTTGACACCTTAGAACTCATGCAAAGTTAACTTACCGGCTAAGTTACCGGCTATGTCATCTTTCGAACCGAAATACGTCAACGGCAAGCACTGACGTTTGGTGACGGGAAGAGGTAAGTGGTACTAATCCGGTAGGGCCGCGGAGAAACCCTACCACCTAGTCAGAGGTTACCGTTTAGAGACAGTAAACCTATTTTCACCTTCACGAGCAGTCTGGCAGGCATATTAAAATAACCTCTTTTTAGTAATTGCATATGTATGTATACACTGTACATATATCAAAACAACATTTTTTTTACGATTTTTGTCTGTTTGTTCCGGGTAGTCTCTTAGACGGTTGAACCGAATTTGACGGGACTTTCACTGACGGATAGCTGATGTTACAGCGGGTAATTTAGGCTACTTTTATTTTCGAAAAAGAATTAGGGTTCCGTGCAAAAAAATCATAAAATGTTTTTAAAAACGTGGACGAAGTTTCGGGCTCAGCTAGAGTTTATCAACATCACAGTATTCATAAGAATACTTCAACCATGCATAATCCTTATAAGTACAAAATTAATTTCAACAGAATCCCGCGCTATTTCAGGATAATTTCACAATACGTGTAGCTTGTATTTACATATTCAGAATAAACTTTGCTTTTAACTTAATACAATACTTTATTATGGGTTTATAGCCAAAATCTTTTAATCTCAACAAAGGATGATCGATTCATATTCTTAGGTCGTTTAATTTATATAAAAGTCGTCGCACTCCACTACATAGTATAAAACAAAGTCGCTCCACGGCTGTCTATCCCTATATATACCTATATAGGGATAGACAGCCCCTATATATACATACGGACAGACAGACGTGTGGCGACTTGGCCCCACCAAGGCCCCACTAAGATCTCAAAAACTACGTAACGGATTTTGATGCGGTTCTTTTAATAAAAAGAGTGATTCAAAAATAACGTTTGTATATACAATACATGCATTTTTTTACCTGGAATAGGTCGACATTTGACCAGTATCTCACCTGATGTTAAGTGACGATGCGGTCGAAGATGAATCATGCCTACCTAGATACAGCCTATTCACTCTAGCCTTAAAAATAGCTTCCAATACTGTAAAAAAGTAATTATTTAAGTACTTACTAATTAATTGTTAAAGTGATTGTGAACTAACTTATATAAATTCTAGAAAATGCTTTCCTTTGCAGGTATTCTGAGAAATTGAACAAATATTACTCATCAAATAAAACTTGGCTCGCTTTGTTTTCTCTATCAATTCAATTCGGCTTTTCACTTCACAAGCAATTCAGCATTCAGCCTTTGTATACTAGGTACGCGTCTTGTCTTCTTGGAAGTTATATATTTTTTTGTAAACCTTTCAAGAACTACTCTAAATGTTATTCATTCGTAAAACTTTCGAATTTAATGTCGTATGTATAAGGTTCGGGCGAAGAAAGGTTTCAAATAATTTGATTTTAAAATTCATTCCAAAAATTCATTGCTTGTGTCTTATCTAAATACATAAAACGCAAAGATGGCTGACTGATTTATTTTTCAACGCACAGCCCAAACTGACCGATCAGTCTGAAATATCCTCAATGATGATTCGTTAGACATCATTCGCTTTGGTTCGTCTGGTCGGAACCCAGCATAAAACGACTTATTATTAAAATAATTATGAACTTATATAAGTTCATAATTATTTTAATTCCAGATAGTGCTTTAGTTTGCAGGTATTTTAAGAAATTAAACAAATATTACTCGTCAAATAAAACTTGCTTTGCTTTCTTTTTTCACCCATTCAATTCGGCGTTTCACTTCACAAGCAATTCAGCATTCAGCCTTAGTATACTAGGTGCGTCTTTCGACTTCTTGGAATTAAAAAAAATCTTTGTAATTCTCTCTTTCAATAACTACACTCAACATACTTTAATTTTCTTAATCTTAAATTTTAAATGGTGTATAATATATAAATTATATATTATATAAAAATTAATATAAATTTCTACTTTTGTGATTGAGGTACCAGTACTCTTAATAAAAATATCGTCACGCCCATATGTACTCGAAAGGATAGGCAGAGATACATACTAGGAAGTACCCACGGTAAGTTCGTCGCCAATCGGCACAAATCCAATCCCAGACAACATTATGTTTTTCAGAAAAACTGAAAAAATCATGAATAGAACAAGTTGCCCGGGAATCAAACCTGGGGCCTCTCATGTCAAAGTCTGACACCGACACTATTGGACCACAGAAGCGATCGAAGTATTATCTCTCTAAATGAAGAGAGAATTCTTTCTCTTACTCTATTTTAAGACTCCCAAGTTTGAATGGAAAATAAATAAAAAATTGCACATTCTGCTTTAACATTTAGATTTCAATGTACGCTAAATAGGAATTCATAAGGCGTCAGAGAACATTAATCGATTTTGACATATATTTTATCCACACTAAAGATCATCTGTTATCGTTGCCACGATTATAGGTCTTTTTAAATTAACAATACATGATATATTGGCGTGCTCGGTTCCACTTGACAGATACATATTATCTCTCCATGGAATATATAGTCGTTATTAGTTCAAGCACCGAGTGCCTATTATCATTTTTGCCTCTGGCACTTTTCGCCCTTGCGTCCAGTTCCTACAATTACCGTGGTGCAATTGGATGAACTGTTACAGTTTATTAGAGAAATCAGAAAGCTGCTTCAAATTGATCTGTTAGTATCTAGAGCCATAGAACGGGGTGTGTTTTGACGGTATCGCTGCCCCACTAATGATATATAATAACATCCAGTAATAAATTCTAAGGCATATGCTACAAGGCGTTGCTCGCGGCTTTTCATTCGTAAACTTACGAAACCTTTTTAATGGTGATATCTTCGGTTTATCAATCATTGGAAATACCCTAACTGGTTGTATTTATTATTAATTAAGTACTTATCGGATAGTGAATATCGTTTTCAATGGGTGTTGGTCCAGTATTTTTGCTGTGATGCTTGACAAAGTTCGTAAAAATATTCAAGTAGAAATCAAATAACTGACTGACACAGTTCAAAATTGTAGTAAACTAAAGTGGCAGTGGATTAGTCGCAGACTATTGCATCTGTCGAAGAAATGTCGGTGGAGTAAAAGGTTTTTCCTGAAAGTCGCAAACTATGACATAATTTATATAGTCTGTGGTCGAGTGATGTCTGTGTCCGACTATGACGCGAGAGGTCCCGGGTTCGATTCCCGGGTCGGGTTACTTGATCTATTAATGAGTTTTTTCAGTTTTTCTGAAAAACAGCGTTGCCTGGGATTGGATTTGTGCCCAATTGGCGAAGGACTAGCCACCCGTCACATCATGGGACCTAATAACTTCGACAAATCGTGTTTGCATACATGTAGTATGTACCTCTGCCTACCATTTCGAGGATATATGGGCGTGACGATATTTGTAGGTTATATTCTATGTTCAATTTTAAACTTAATCGAACGTAGCATATTTCTAAAGTGTGTTAAAAATTTGAGTCATGCCCAAGTATCTTCTCTGAACGGTATCATTGCGTGCGCGGTTATGCAACCGAGAGGACGTCCTTGCAGGCGGCGGGAAGGGGGCGAAGGCCGAGGCAGTGCGCCGACCCTGTTGGGTAACCACCCCGCTTTTTACTGCGACCAACCCGATACCAAACCTGTCTGGCTAGTACGCGTTCTTTAACGCCTAGTGTCGCTTATTCCTAGTGTCACTGGTCATAACAAACACATTGGATGTTCAACCTCTAGGTTTAAGAAGTTTGAAGCTACTTTTGACGTATGCTTAAACATATCGAATATGCCGCTGAGATTTATCGTCTTTGGTAAGGAAGATAGTTATTAGGAAATTAGTATCCTTAAGAAAAATATCGAAATCTAATCCCAAATGAACTACAAACTGAGATACGTTGAATGATTTACCCCTTTCGTTACGACAAGCTGACAACAAGGATTAATTTAAAAAGCTTTTAAAATGTCACATTCAGAATAATTCAGAGTAGTTTTTTGGAGTGATCCATTATTTGACCATTGACCATAGCTAAAGCACGAAGCATTTTGCCTATTAAGACTAGTTGGTCCGGGATCTCGAATCTATTGAAGTAATGAAGGTTTGATCCTTAGAAGCTAGAGAATAGTACTTATTTGGTAAAATTATTTTTTAATAGACTACCCTACACACGGGGTATATACGCCATAAAGGGATTTAATATGCGATGGAGGGGTTTCAAAGAGGTACAAGGTATCTCCCCCATAATCTGACGCGCTCCAGTAACTCCTAAGGCTTCTCTTATAAAATTTTCGACTTTTTGTTATCACTTAATTCAAATACGCCTTTCAAAATACATAGAGCTATTGCGGTTAAAATAAATTGTATGGAAGAAAACATTGGAAGAAAAACAAGCAGATGGATTTTCTGGTGCTAAGATTTTTACGCCGCCTATAGACACCAAAAGTGATAATGTTGCGTTGCCAACCTGAGGCCCGGGTGCTAGTCCTCGTGCAAAATTAAGTATTAGTAAGTATTAGCTACCTTAAAGTTTCGCGCTGTACTCGTTGTTTTTGGAACGTTTTAAAGTAAAATACTTCTCAATTTGCGGTTTGCTATGCTTATCCAAGCTTAGATTGCGTGGGTTTGCCAAATAACTACTGAAACACAATGTTTAGTCTAATCAAGGACGAGCCGTGCAATTTCGATATTGCGCTGCGCCCGCGCCGGCCGTCCAGCGGCGCCGCAATAAATATCGACCGCTAGATAATACTGCGTTCGGATATCGCTCTCACTTTGTTTGAATTACATCCGAGCTTCATTGTTCCTCACTGAATATCAGTGTTGAATAGAATTACGATTGCTCTTGTACTTTTTGCAACCGATTGTTAGATTATCTCTAAGCCTTTATTGAATCCTGGTACTTATTTTTTTGCTTATAGATGCCTGACATGCCAGCTTTGATTAAGGTCGCTTCTGCCGCTTAATGTATTTAAAACTTGTTATTTGTAGTTTCACATGCGTATTTTTATTGTTATATATTATTAGCGACCCGCCCCGGCTTCGCTCGGGTGCAAAACTGGTACTAAATATACTACAGATTGTCTCTCACAGACATCTCATTACAAACCTCTAAAATTATCAGCGTTTCTCCATTATGTTATGCATGTATTATACGTATAAACGTTCTACGTTAATCACTTTATCTATTAAAAAACCGCATAAAGTGGAAGACAAAACGGTGACACTGGTTCTAATACAAAGTGGCTACAATTTCCTTTCCAGCCTTTTTTATCTATTCCGTGATTTCAAGATTTTACTTCACAAATACCTTATTATGGAAAGCTCATACCTTTACTTGGCCATAGGAAGTAGGAAGTCACATCATCAAATCTTCCAAATGAGTCACACTATTACAAAACAAGCAAATGACTCGATGTCGTTTTATGGTAGCATTAAAATGTACTTTTATCACTTAAATATGAATTACGTGAAGCGTTTTTAATCTTCTCACGATTCTTGGTTTCACCGTCGCTACGTAGTTGTTCAGATTAAGTAATGTGCCATACTTATGGCGTGTTATACATTTCTAGGTTTTTGCTTTTTTTTTTAAATAAAATGCTTATGTTATGGCAAGGCTCGTCTTCGCTGAACTAAACCCCAAAAATTATTAACATAATGATAATAATTCATCACTACATAGTATAAAACAAAGTGGCTTTCTCCGTCCCTATGTCCCTATGTCCCTATGTATACTTAAATCTTTAAAACTACGCAACGGATTTGGATGTGGTTTTTGTTATTAGATAGAGTGATTGAAAAGGAAGATTTATATGTATAATACACGCATAAAATAATAGAGAAACATTGATAATTTTAGAGGTTTCTAATGTGATGTTTGTGAGAGACATTCTGTATTATATTTACTACTAGCTGTTGCCCGCGACTTCGTTCGCATGGGACAAAAAAATCTCGTTATTCCCGTGTAAATCCCG
>DVZN01000688.1:0-12036 GCA_018237365.1 Caria ino melicerta
TCTGAAAAACATTTTAAGAAAAGTTACCCGACCTGGGAATTGAACCCGGGACCTAAGCGGCTAGCGGTCTTAACAGGTGACACCACAGAGGCGATATATATCTTTTTATTTGCCTTATCACGTTGAAATTGATGATTGCATTATAAGATTTTAATTTTGACGAATATTCAAAATTTATTCCTAATATGATAAAGGTATAAGAATAAAAAGTTCCCTTATTTGGTACTATTGTTATTTTCTTAAATTGATCTTATTTAATTAGCACCTAATATTTTAGAATTTGCCAATAAATATTAGCCAATAATATTATAAATAATTTAAAAAATAATGTTGACGGATTTTTAACGGAAATTCACAACTAACTTGATGGATTACAAAATATCTTATTGGCAACACTGGTGTGATTTTTCAGCGCGGGTTAATCAAAAGTTCATAGCTTACGAAGTAGTTAGTGTAACTTTAGTGCAATTTGTTATTTTATAAAATATAAAAGTAAGAAGAATGCGACCAAATCCGTCTGCTTGTCCGCCTTCCAATATTATATAAAAAAATAATAGAATTTATGAAAATGTATGTAAAATATTAATTATTTTGTAAAAATCTTTCTTGAATCAAAACTAAGGTATTTGAAACGTAAACAATGACCTAAGACGCGAAACGTGATACGTGATCCACTTGATAAACACTTAAATCGATCCTTGTTTTATAAATAGACATTTTGTTTGTTTGAAATAGTTATAAACAACGTTTTAGGCATAGCAAGACCACAGCAAGGATCTCAAGGCCGAATGAAGTCTGACCGTCTGTTGCTAGACATTACCCAAATGCTTAAATAAACATTAATTACAACACACTAACAATACTATCTGAAGTTAATAAACAGCTGACAATAAAGAGACGCCATTTTGTTAGCGTTTTCTACAGAGTTCCTTTATTCGATTGAGAAGCGTTAACGATCGCAGCTACCAATCGTAGGCTTATGTCAAAATTGGCAACTTGGCTACCATTTAGCGTTGACACTATCGGAACGTTAATTTTATTCTATCACCGCTAACTCTTCGATAACCTTGTGTACTTGTCTACGAATTTTCTATTTGTACGCTTAGATCACGTGACATATCGTTCAGTCCATACATTTGTTTAACGTTAACGTTTGTAGAAAGGCGTCTTGGCTAAGCCCTCAGATATACAATGCGAATGCAAATGGCTGTAAGTACCCGGGGAAGTGGTGTCAAGAGTCTCCGAAACGGGCTTGTTTGTATGAAAAAAGTAACGAATGTGAAGGAAGCTAGGCAAGTATAGGGACTAGGCGTGAAAATGTATATGTAAATTATTTATATTACATTGTCTATATTATATTATCAAAAGGTTTATGGCCAACTATGTCTATTGCCAATTTAATAGCATTACTCTTTTCATAGCAAAACTACATCTCTCTATGCTGTTAACACGGAACTTAGTGGAGTGGTGGTTTTCACCGCATGCCTCCCACATGTAACTTTTTTATAGTAGGCGGTATTGAACAAGCACATGGCTTTCCTGATGGTAAGAGACAAACCTGGCCTTTAGCCACCATACACGTTATAGGCGCGTTTATAGCTGTGTGTCCTTTTTTGCTGTCTAATATTATAAAAAATATAACTAAGTTTGATACAAAGTATTATTATATTTAATACTAGCTGTATCTAGTTTTTGTGAATAACCCACCGCCCACACAGGACAGCGCATCAGACACACAACTAATCACACCAGGCACACAACATTCATCCGATACACTGGTCTCACAGGAATCGCCTATCACACGAAATTCATCTCTTACGCCCACGCCAAATACACAAAATCAGTCATCAATAAATACAGTTAACATACGAAGAAGGAGAAGAAGGACACAGAGGTAGGAGGGAAATGGGAATCTTTTTTCCTGCAGGATGTAGGACGGGGTATCTATTAAACCGACACAAAGTCGAGTATCAGCAAACCAAAAAAGAATTTTAATCCTAAATAGTGGTCAAGTCGAATCTAAAAGTAGTCATAAAGAAATTATGTAAAATTTGCTATTGTGACATAATTAGGGTATTGTTTGTTAAACACCAAGTTAGTTATAAGCTACCGAATGTTGACTAACCGCTTATAAAGATTTAGCACTCCTAGAAATCACATATTAGCAACAAAGCTAACTTAATGTAAGTATATTTTGTTTTGATTAAAGAAAATTTTCGAATAGACAGGCAAAACCCTTACTAACTCGTGAAATGGGTAATAATCAACAGACCACTGGTGGTAGAGTGCTGGGCTGTAAATAGCCGCCGTAGGGATACGCCACCTTGCCTTTTCCTGCCGCTAAAACGTCTAGTGTACCTCAACTTCATCTCAAAATACGGTAGTCGAGTACCCATATTCCATTTTAATCAAGAACCGATTGATATACCTTATATAGATTAAGAGTTTCGCAGCGGCCTGCCCGGATTGGTACCACCGCCTTACCTATTCCTGCCATAGCGTTGGTATTTACCGTTGACGTGCACCGGTTGGAAGGGTAAGGTCGCCGGTAAATTTATTTTTGCATGACACTTACAATCCTTAGATTAGCAAAGCACCATCACTGCCTTTAACCTACCGCGCCTATGACCATATCTATATATTGGCACTAGCTTTCCACCCGCGGCTTCGCCTGCGTGGAATTCGGTTCTCGCGATAAATATATATGTAATACATATTACATACGTACGCCTTTATCATAGGGCTCCAGTCTTCAATTTAAGTTCGAACAGTCGAAAATTTACGAAGTTTCAAGCAATCTTTCCTCACCTATTATATCCCCTTAGTGGTAGATTTTATCAAAATCCTTTCTTACCGGATACCTACGACATAGTGGCTATCTATACGCCAAATTTCAACCCGAACGGTCCAGTAGTTTGGCCCGTGCGTTGATAGATCAGTCACTCTGTTACCTTTGCGTTTTATTTATTTAGATTGTCATCTTTTGATCTGGTAGGTTAATTAATTCAAACCATAATATATCCCAATTTCCAATATATTATTGTAACACTTATAATCTCAGCATTAGTGCTTGCATAATTAACATTTTGTTTTCCTATCGCACTATAGAAAAACTGGCTCATTATTAGATAAAAAGTTTTTTGTTCGAAAATTTGTTTTGAAAACTATAGTACCAACTAGGTTTGCTTTTTATGACAACCAAAAAATCATCATAATGATTTTTTCGGTTGTCATAAAAACTTTGTTGTTTTTTAGATTTAGGAACTTTTTATCACCAATATCTACTACCATCCCATGTTTTAATGGACTTTGACAATGAACAATTACTAACCTAACTCTCGTAATGGTAATTTGGTAAGACACAACCGTCGCGGCCGTCTCCAATAGACGCTTTAGTGTAAACGATGAAGAAAAGGTTCACGCCGAATCTACTGGACCGATCGTAACGAAATTTGGTTACCGCATACTTTATGTTCCGAGGAAGGTAATAGAATCCCATCTTTTTATCCCATTAACTTAAGGGGTTCCCGTGGGAGAGGGCAAAAAAATAAAATGTAATAATTCTTTAACGTGTTTTAAAATTTCATTTAGTTTCGTTTGTTAGATGCGGTGAGGAGTGGTGGGTGGGGCGTGGTGGGACGGATGGGGTAGGGTGGGGAGGAGTCGGAATGGGGTAGTTAGTGTGGTGTGGAATAGAGATGAGTGAGAAGCGGTGGGTAGTGGTGGGGATTAGTGGGGATTGTTAGGGATTGATGGGGGGTTTGTTCACCAACCTTCTCTCCAATCCCCTCTCCGATCGTCGATTGAGTCTAGTCGATTATGATGATTTTACGACATTTGACCCTATTTTTCAATTTATACAAAGTTATTAACAGCAAAAAAACATTTTGCCAAAAACTTCGGAGTAATATTGAAAAAACTATTTTTCTAATTTTTTTCTCCAATAATAACTCACGAACGCATCAACCTATTTTGATGAAATCCCCACCCATCTCCATTTATTGACTTCTTTTTCCCGTTTAATTTAGGGCTTCCCATGTGAGAGAGTGGTGCTAAATGCTAGGGCGGTTGGGGAATGGAGGAGAGGGGCGAGGAGTGGGGTGGAGTGTAGTGAAATTGCGTCAAATAGAGTCAAGAAGTTTGTTAAAAATAAAAGCGCGTGCGAAGCTGCAGGCAACATCTACTTGTAAAAATAAATATCGTCACGCCCATATCCCCTGAAAGACTATGCAAAGGTGTATACTTATGCACAAACGATTAAAAGATGGTATTATGTACTGTAATGTTACAGATGGCAAGTCCATCACCAAATTCGATACCAATCCAATCCTGGGGAACGTTTTAGCTTGTTGCCCTTAATAGCGTTTATCGGTGTAACTTTATATCTTGCTATATGTTAAAGCATTTTATTTTGTTTCAGAAAAATGCATAGAGCATTGTCGGGTTTCGTTTTTATTCTAGTTTGCACGGCCTTGGCAAAAGAAGCAGAGCTGCCGCTATGTCCTCCTCACATTCAATACTTCCCTCAAAGTCTACCAATGCACTGTAGAATACCAACAAGATCTGATTTTAACTATCCCACCCTACCTCCTTATGCTGCAAATCTTCCGCCAGGAAAATTACCTGAAACAATTCCACTCCCAGGCTTACCAAGCGCACCCGGTCCAATGCCTATGCCTATGCCTATGCCAATGCCAATGCCACCAATGCACCCAATGCAAGCGCCAGGACATAAGCTTCCGGTAGTAGTAATGCCATTGTACTCTCAAGATCCTTCATTTAAGAAGAAAAAGGACAAGAAACACAGAAGAACTCGTCCTATCCCAGAAGATAGTGATACAGACACCTCTACTGATGATTCTTCAGATACATCATCCGACGATAATGGTTGGTGGAGAAGGTCAAACAAAGTGAAGAGAGTTCATCGTCATCGACATCCCAAGCGAAACAGCCATAGAAGACATCAAGAACTGATTACACCAGTTTTGCAATACGTAACTAAAGATGGATACGTAATTTATGAAAAACAGATTTCAAAAGGTGAGGCAACAGATTGGTTACATATGCAACGGGGGGGACAGCATGAAGCGAAACCTCCAGTGCAGGAAACTGATCGAGAATCGGATGAAGCTAATAACAATGTCATAAACACTGAGAATTCTAAAACAGCATTAAAATCAGAAAATAACTTGAAAAGACACCACAAAAAGCCACTTAAAAATATTTCTAAACACAGATAGTAGATTTGAAATGTATTGAAGGAAAAATCTAAGATAATAATTAACTATGCGAGACTAATTTTGTGGTATTTCGTTAATGTGGGGTGGCTTTGAGAAGTAAAAATAGGATTGGGTGAAGCCAAAAACTTAAATGTATGCAGAACCAAAAGTATTTCAAACGTGAATAATTACTGGCGAAGAAAATTTTTGTATTTGATTTATACTTTCATATTTTTGTAATATTTTGTTAATGATCTAAGTGTAATATAAAATATTTTTTATAATTTTATTATTATTTTACACTAAAATAGTAGATGGCCCAGAAAAAGTACAAAGGCTTTACCAGGCCACCTTAAGAACAGTATTATTATAATTTTGCTAATTGTTAATGTATTTTGATAATTAGCTTTTTTTATAGCAAAAGGAGGCAAACGAGCAAGTAGGTCATCTGATGGTAATTAACACCAAGGGCATTACAATTGCGTTGGCGACCTTTTAAAACGCGCCTCTAATGGGAAAGGATGAAAAGTGGGCCTCCGGGACTCTCACAAACTAGACGAAATGCAGCAGCAAGCTGCTACTTCACACTGGACTTATGTGAGAGAGTGGTACGTTCCCCGGGCGTGCTGGTCCAGACGGCTACATACAATAATGTGTATATAGCATGGCACTACCACTTGAAAAATTGCGGTTGCAATAAGATCGTCCTATTATGAGACCGTCTCAATACTTTTCAATATGGGGGAGAAATGATTCCATACACTTTTAATCCCCACGATTATTGAAGTATATGAAATTCCTTAGATAAAGAAAGGAAACACTAGGAATAGTATGTATGAGAAAAAATAAATGAGGTATATTGTGTTATATTTAACAAGTTTACGACTTTATGATACGTGACGAGACAACCATTGCGTATAAGTATGTATACAGTATAGAGGAAATGGATGACTCGAATGTAGCTATGTAATAGATAATAAATAAATATTCCTGGGCAAATCACTCGTATTAATCAAACCCCAAAGTAAGTAAATAATGTTCTTGTGATATGTGTTAGTCAACGATATTATACATAGAAATTCACATATAAATGCCGGAATAAATTTAATAAACATCCAGATCCAAAAATGGGAAAGTCTCACACAAACGCCCACCCTCGTCGAGAAGCGGACCCGAGCCTCGTTATACGTCGACGTGGTAAGCCAACTATGCTTACTACTGCATGCTGTCCGGACTTAAAATCATATACTTGTGACGACCCACGCGGACGAACGGAATGGTAATAAGTAGGTAGTTTAAAATAAAGTACCTGGGCGACCGAGTTTAGCTCGGTGTTTTTTGTAGGTTTACTGTTTTTCTTACAAAAAAGGAACCCAAAAAAAATAAAGATTATTTGGGACTCGAACCGGCATCCTCCGGTTTTGTAGTCGCCCGTCTTACCAACTGAGCTATAACTACTTTGTAGATGTCAACGAAATTTACTTTCGTATTGTAATGATAATTGTAGCAGTTTTTCATTATGTAAAAACACGGATAAAATGTCATTTTCTATAAATGAAACCTAGCTAGATCGATTTATTGTCTTCGAAACCCCTTGAGTATTAAATTTCGTAAAAATCGCTGCTCCGCTGCGAAAATATTTTAATATTCAAAATTCTTATTCAATAAAACACTTAATTTTTGACGCCATCTGTGCATCGGTATGTAAACTACATCACATCGTTATGAAGTTCACACTTAAACGGAATCGAGTTTCCCCAAATATGACACTAATCTAGATCGAAAACCCTTATATATAAACATACAAATATTTTAATTAATTAATTTATAATTTTCAATCGCCTCTGTGGTCGAATGGTGTCGGTGTCCGACTTTGACGCGAGAGGTCCCGGGTTCGATTCCCGGGTCAGACAACTTGTTCTATTCATGAGTTTTTTCAGTTATTCTGAAAACATAGCATTGCCTGGGATTGGATTTCTGCCCGATTAGCGACGGACTTGCCACTCGTCACATCATGGACAAAATATCGTCGGCTAGTCGTGTGTACATACTAGAATGTATCTGCCTTACCTATCGAGGATATATGGACGTGACGTTATTTATACAAATATTACTCGTTTTATGTATAGGATGTACATCTGCTTAATATATGGAAATTATTGTTTGTCCGCTATATACTCCGATTCTACTGAACCGAATTTGATCAAACTTCAATCTTAATCAACTTAAAACATAGGGTAGTTTTTATCTTATATTAAGTCATGAGGTGGGCGAGACGAAGTAGTAAAAGATATAAATTAATTTAAATTTTTAATAGATGACTGGCGCTAACGGCATTCCCTGCCATATTTGAATTTACAAATTTTCTTTCTCTTCCTCTTCTTGATTTTTTTTCTTTTATACCTTGATACGCAGCAATCAGGTGTTGTCAGATCAGAATCAAATTCAAATATTGGCAGCATCACAACTGGAGGTGGCATTGGGGGCAGTGCCATGTGTACTGGAGCTACCAAGTTTGGTGGTAATGGCTTAGGAACATCTTCTATATTTCTACACCTACATATTTGATGACATGGAGAACAGTATGAAAAAAATTGTGGGGTGCAAGCTGGTTTGCAGAGGCAAGGAGGGCAGGGAGGACATTCTATTCCATTGAGTGATGGCTTCTGGAGTGGTGGGAGACAAAAAGCTGGTTGAAGTGGTTGTGCAATGATTGGAGCTGGCATCGGCATAGGAACGGGATATGGCACGGGATATACCATAGCCAAATCTACAGCTTCTAGAGCAGACGCCGCTGTTGTGGTCGTCGTAGTGGTTGTATCACAAGGTGGATGTGGAATGGCCACGGCTGGCAGAACAGGCACTACTGGTGCCAAAATTGGTTGCGGGTAGACTGGAATTGGCTGTGGCTGCATTGCAGCAAACATTTGCGCATTTATTGGTCCCAAAATGTTGTATAAGAATAACAAAATAATCCATATTTGTTGACGTTTCTGAAATAAAATGTTACAGGGCTCAAAAACAAAATACTTACAAATGCAACTATAACAAAATACAACAATTTATGTTTTTAGAATAATGTTAAAAAGGAGACGGATTTCTTGATGATAGGAAATTCACGCTGCCTATATATACCAAAGGTTATATATAGTGCGTTGCCAAGCTGAGAACAAGAATTTAAACTTTGTGCAAAAGCTAAGAGGTGCAAAAGTAATTTTACCGGCTACCTTACCTTACAAACTGCACACGGCAATGGCAAGCACTGACATTATAGCGGCAGAAATAAGTAAGGCGGTGGTGCCAATCTGGGTGAGCCGTAACTCAATTATTTTATTTTTTCAAAAATTACACGCCGCCAGAGGGGTCGGACCCACGTCTTAGGCGTTGCGGGCCTATTTACTAGGCTTAGCCAGCGCTTTTATAGTCATTTGTCGAATTTATCATTCACTAGCGCAGAACCTATAATTTTTCATTTTTAATTTTTCGAGGCTAATCTTAAACACTCTTAATTAAGAATATTCAATTAATAGTGTCGCACTCGTAAAAATGTGAAACTACAGGCGCTTACTAAATATTCTAGTATTCAACTCTAAGCACAAAACATTATAGTAACTTTGGAGTAACATCACATGAATTGACGTAGGGATTGTTGCCGCTTGCTCAGTTTTAGTTTAGTAAAAGTGATTACTTACATTGTCCATGGTCGACAGGAGCTTAGCTTTAGGTTGTATTTCTTTAGCTGGCTTAACGTATAATTTATATTGTCTTACATAATATTATTGTTTTCATAACATATGATAACATATTGACTACTTGAAGTCTAGTTGCATTTTGATGTCTACAATTTATATTGCATGTTTATTACTGCAGTATATTACCTACACTAAACCAATATCCAACATTTTGAATATTATTTCTTATTTTGATGACAAGCAATCAAAACTATGACTTTTTCTGTTACTTCTTTTTCTTAGTAGGTAGCTAATGTTTTTTCTAACTTTAGGTATCACGATCAAACATGAATCAGATTTCGTTTACCTCCAGTAATACAACTGTTAAAACCTATAACCCTTATAAAACATGTCGGTTTAAGACTACTTTTAATTTCATGCTGTACTTTTGTGTAATGTGTTTACAAATATACGATATTGGAACAGAATATCTAAATATTTGGAACTTAATTTATAGTCAATTCAATCTCCAAAACACATAAAGTGTTGAAATCAATTCTATGATATAATGCAATGTCACACAATCTAAATAATACATATGAATTTTATGGAGTCGTAACCACACAGGTGCAAATAGATGTAGCGAACTTTTTACAATGCAATGTTATGTAAGAAATAATACAATGTGTAACCACAAACACAAGGAAACAAAGTCTGCCGCTAGTTGAACGTTTCCAGATGATGGCTTATGTAAGTATTAATTAAAAGCCACGATATGGTCAATTAAACCTGTGCCTTCTAATAGCTCTAAATATATTAGGTAAAAGCTATATTTGTTCCAGATAGCTCTTGTTTTAAGTTAAATTCCTCGTTTGTAGGCTTGCTATATTTGTTCCAGATAGCTCTTGTTTTAAGTTAAATTCCTCGTTTGTAGCCTTACCTATTCAGAATCTGTTCTTAGTTACATTCTTCCTACGCAGACCGTACTCACTGTTATATATAATTCGTTGTTTTCGTGATAGATCTTTTTCCTAATAACAGTCCTAATTACATTCATATTCACATCACATTCATTCAATAACATTCACAAGAAAAAAAAACAAAATTTGGAGAGCAACCTACTCTCTAAAGTCGTATAGGATAATGAATAATTTGACGAATTAAGCCCCAAATTAAAATGATTGTTAAATCTAGATACCTGTTAAAATAGGTAAATAAATTAATTATAGTACATTAATTAAGATAATCATCATATGTGTGTACTTAAAAAAACTTATGAAGTAAAGATTATAATGCTCTTTATAGATTAAGTGTCCCTTGCTGCACATTGGTCGCATAGGTGACCTTGTTGAGTTCAATACAATCAAAACGCAGGCATTTTTGTTTTCTGCCAAGAAAAATCTTATGATCATTAATCCTATGATATACTTGGAGTCAGGCTGACTTCTAAGCCCAATTTTGGATAGTTTATTGAATCGAAGGCAAAAACCGCAGCAAAAAATCTCGGTTTTCTTGCTAAGGTTCAACAGTATTTCACACCTGGACAGCTTTTAACTCTATACCAAGCTTAGGTTCGATCTTGTATGGAATACTGTTGACACCTTTGGACACAATCTGAAAATTACCAATTGGCAGGCTTGGATTCAATAGACAAGCGTGCCCGGAGAATAATGATGATCGCTTTAACTTCAAGTTATTTAGACTTGAGCATCGACGTAGAGTGGCCGAGCTATCGGTTTTTTACATGATACGTATCGGTAAGTGTGCTCAAGAATTGCACTGCCTCCACCAGCTCCATTCCATAATCGCAACACCAGACGAACTAATAAGTACCATCCCTACTTGGTTGATATCCCGCGTACCAGAACCAAGAGGTACTCCTCATTATTCATTTACCGTTCCGATAAAGATTGGAATTCCTTACCTAAAGCGATATATCCGAAGAGTTACAACTTGGTCGTCTTTAAATCAAGAGTAAATAGACTGTTTCTAGTTTAGTATGCCTCCATCTTGGACCGCAACATCACTTTACATCAGGTAAGCTGTGCGTCATTATACTAAGCTATTACCTATAAAAAAAAGATTTTGAGAATTGTCTTTCTGTCTGTCTGTTCCTGCCAGTCCCCACCCATATCCATTTATAGACTACTTTTTACTATACATATATTTTACTATATATTCAATACATCCGGCCAATTATATTGTTTACCTTGTAATCGTGTATTTAAGTCAAAGTTCGGCTTTGCAAGTCATATCAGAGCTCATCACAGTAACCAAATAAACCATTAGGAGTCGCCATCACCGGATACGGTGGGGAGAACATGATGATGATGACATGCATAAAGCAGTAAAGAAACACTGATAATTTAAGAGGTTTCTAATGTGATGTCTGTGAGAGATATTCTGTAGTATATTTACTATCAGATTTGCATCCGTGCGAAGCCGGGACGGGTCGCCAGTTATGTTATAAATTAAAACATATATATTTATGTGTATGCGTATGTTTGTATGTATGTGTGTATGTATGTGTGAATGAGTGTATATACATATATATGTGAGTATATAACTTTAATGGTCAGAATTTGCTTCTCTTTAGATTTATTATATCCAATTAATTTAATAGATATTTTATTTTGTTCTTTATATATACATTTTTGTTTTCTGCTTAGAAGTTATTACACATACATTTCTAGGTATAGGTACCTATTTTTTCAATTTATATTGCTATGCTTTTGTAATTGCTAATGTGGAAAACGATACGTAATTAAACATTAATATTTCACGTTCTAGCACAGCTTCTTCAAAAAATACATCAGTTAAACTTTGTACCTGCTCAGTTATTTTCAATAATTATATTTTCAACCGACGTTTTAAAAAGCCGAGGTTTTATGTTAGGCTCTATGTATTTTTTATGTATGTTCACAAATTTCTCAAATAGTACTAAAACGATTTCTAAAATTCTTGATTGAAAGGGTGGTCCCATAATCTTTTTAAGGATATACGGGGCTGAAAAGTCGGGTTTTTTTGTAGTTTTACTGTTGAATAATTATATTCTATTAATATGTAGGATATAAATATCGTCACGCCCATATGTCCTCGAAAGGGTAGGCAGAGGTATATACTACATACTAGTATAAACCCACGAT
>DVZN01000689.1:0-12036 GCA_018237365.1 Caria ino melicerta
TCCCTGCAGCGGCGGTTACGCTTAAACACTCATAACCGGTTGTTATATATTTTATATGATATCTACAAGTTGGTCCATAGCAACAACAATTCCAATAACTATCCGCCCCACTACGGCCCTGATTCAACGAAGAGTTCTATTTACAAATGTTTCCTTCGGCGTTTTCAACAGATTAAACTTTAGTTGGGTAATATTTTTCAGGCGCTTGAGCTAAGAACTTTTCCTTTGTCGTGTTCAAAGTAAGCACGCTATGTTTTCCGTTTATCTCGAGGGTGCCTCTTGTTATTACTAGTTTATTAATAAAACTTTTTTATTTCAATGTTAGCTACACTAGACGTGGCTTAGATAATATTTTTTTACGGCTACTAGAAAAAGAAATCAAGTTGTTAGTTTGTGCGCAACCGTGATATTGTGTACATAAAGCAGACCACTGCTGGGTGTAAACTTCCCCCAAAAATACGCCACAGGACACAATAGCCCCTTTTTACAACTAGGAAACGATTTATAATTTTTATTTGTATAACAACATATATCTTAGTGCTTGTCATATACGTTTTTTTGGATTCCGGAATTAGTCAAACAGTGCAAGTGTTTATTATATTACCATATAAAATGAAGTTTCACTAAGTGCCAAGGAAGGAAAGTATCACTACATAGTATAATACAAAGTCTTTTTCTCAGTCCCTATGTCCCTATGTGGTGTGACGGTACCGCTGTTGCCTGTTAAGACCGCTAGCCGCTTCGGTCCCGGGTTCAATCCCCAGGTCGGGCAACATTTCTTAAAATGTATAAGTATGACATTACCCGGGATTGGAATGTGCCCGAAGTGGCGGTAGGCTTGCCACCTATCACATCATGGGCCCTAGTAACTTGGCTAATCGTGGGTGTTCTAGTATATCTACTGGACTTACGAGTTTTGGAGATACTAGCACACTTCTGCCTACATCTTCGGGGATAATAGGCGTGAAGGTACTACTTTTGCAAACTATGAAATAACTTTACTGGATACATAACTACTTAATAGAAAATAATAACGTAGGAATTGAAAGGATTTACATTACCTTAAAAAATAAAAAATGCGTAAAAATCTATGCGATCTAAGAAATTATTCGTGTTTTTATAATAATCTTATTTCGGCGTTGAAAAATAATTCATATAAAATATTTTTGTCTCAATATAATCTATACATATAATAAAAAATGTAGAAAAGTAAGTTCTGTACATCAAAGATATTTAAAAAAAATAGGTGGAGGCGACTAAAAGTAGGCAGCCGAACACGTTTCGAGCATTTTTAGAGATTTTGTCTGTCTGTCTGTCTGTTAATTTGACCTTAAATCACGAAAAACTACCGGATGGATTTAGATGACATTTGGTATGTTTGTAGATTGTACCACCGAGTAACATATGGGATTCTTTTTATCCGATTGCGCAAAAAGAGAGGCAATGTTTTTCGAAAAAAATTGAAAATATGTATCTGTGTCAGTTACACATTATTTAATTGGTAGATTGTAATAACATTTGGTAGGTAAGTAGATTATAACACCCCTCAACATACAAGATACCTTTTATCCGACTGTGCAAAAAGGGAGGCAATGTTTTTCATCTGTGCCACTTACGCAATATTTAATTGGCCGATAGTAATAAAATTTGATAGGGAATTAGATTCTTTTTAACCGACTGTGCGGACGAAGTCGCGGGTAAAAGCTAGTCTTCAATAAAACTCAAATGTGAATGGTGCTTGTCCAATTCTCGCATACATAATTTAACATTAACTATAGCAACAATGTAATACTTTAAAATGAAAAAAAAATAAAAAATGAAAAAATAACTCCTTAAGATTAAATAAACTCTGACATTTTGTTCTTCACCGCTAATCATTTCCAATGTTTTTCAATCAACTCCCGAGCACTCCATTTTCGCTCTCTCACGCCAAGTAATGTTGCCAATTTATAAAAATTACCTTCCTTCGTCCTTCGTCCTAGCTCTTATCCCGTATCAGATGATATCGGGGTCGGCTACCTAATCTAGGGGATTTGACAAGGGTGCCAGTTTTTACACAGAGCGACTGCCATCTGACCTCTGCAACCCAAAAGGGAAACCAGACTCAATCTTAGATAAGGTCGAATTCGAATACACGAATCCCGGTTTCCTCACGATGTTTCTCTTCACCGTAAAAGTACTCAGAAAATGTACTTAAGTTAGAAAAACCCATTGGTACATGGTGGGTTTTGAACCTGGACTACTCGAATGTAAGTCCAAAGCTCTAACCACTAGGCCACTGAGGCTCTAGACTCTTGACTAACTAATGATCATTTATCAAAAGGATTTCTCCTTTTAAATTAAATCACATTCATTTTCAACTTTAAGCGGTAACTCCGAAAACTTTTATTATTTGCTTGCAATCTTAGGATATTAAAGAAATCTAGTAATTACGCTCAATGATTAACGGCTGGTTTCAGTGCACAATGTATCCTTGATTTTGCCGACTGTCGATATAGCGCTATTTCATATCTCCAAATCAGAAAGTGGAGATGGCGTTATCGACAGTAGGCAAAATGAAGGATTGATTGAGTACTGAAACCGGCCGTTAATCGACCAAGAGGGGCCCATCGGTAATTCTACTTCATAGTTACCACCATAATGGCAATAATGATTTTTTTTTCACTTTATTCATTTTTAAATGTACAGGCATGTATGTATGTACACATATGTATGGCAGTATAATAATAGAAAGTATAAATAAATTCTATCTACTTTTTTGCAAAATTATATTCTCTATGGCCGTAAAAAACGGATATTTTTATCCCGAACACGCAAGTAGTTTACGTGGAAAAGGTAACTATCTTAATCGCAAGTAAAGCCGCGGATTACATATAGTGGAATATAAATAAGAGTTAAACGTTATGTAATTTAAAATTGCTTGTTGATGTTACATCCTTAGAATATAGATAAAACTAGAAATCGTCAAAGCTTTTAAAGCTACAGACATTAATAATTTGTCGAATCGACAAATTTTCGCGTTGCTATAGTCTATTCGCGTTAAGAAAATAGTGACATATCAGTGAAACTGCAAAGTAAAGACCTATTTATACTGGGGTATAGATTAAACCGTTAATATTAAAGCAAACTTTTTATTACAATATTTTCAAATATTAAAATCAATTAATATAACAATTAATTAGAATCGTCAGAATTTTTATTACCATGTTTATTTATTTATTTGATACTTTATTGTACATAGCAGAAATACATTAAAAAGCTTACCTATATTATATAGAGCTTATCTCTAATAAAAGAAATTTCTTCCAGCCAATTCGTTAAATGAAAAAAAAGTGAAATATAAGTAGACCTGTTGTACACACAATTAAATAATAAAATATTTCTGATTAGTATTAGTTATTCTTTGACACGTAGCGCGCAGTGACAATTTTAATTTTAAATCGACACAAAAGAATGTATGACATTTTATTCGCCCCTTCTGATTTATTTTTGTATTCTTAGGTTATCATACCCAGGACAGACTGAAAGATTAACTAGCGGTGTTATAAAGTTGACGTCAACGAGATTAACAACTCTTTTCCTGTGACATAAAAGACTATATCTGATCTATGAAGCCGTATGAAGGGGATGAACTTTGCTGTATTTTATTTCAAATGTGGTATTAAATCAAAAGTTTTAACGTAAAGAAGGGAATCGTTAAAACTTGTTCAATGAGTTTTTTCAGTTTATCCGAAAAACATAGCCGTAACTGCGATAGGATTTGTGTCCGATATTACGATGTACGTGCCACTTGTTACATCAATAATTGAACTAATATCTTCTTCTGATCGTGGGTGTATACTAGTATGTACCTCTGCCAACAGCTTCTGGGATAGTGGATGTGACGATTTTTTTACCTTTTCATTAATCTCAATTCACAGTACGTTGGTTCGGTAATCCGAAGATGTGGACGTTTATTAGAGAAGACAAGGAGACGACAGCTGGTGGTGACTAGATAGCAAAAAAGAAGTTCAGATTTTCTATCCTGGTCGTAATTGTGTAACGTTGGGGAGGCATACGTCCAGTAGTGGATTGCAATTTACTGTGTATAATGTATGTGAAAGTATATATATGTACATATATACCTACAATAAAAATAAAATAAAATAAATAAATATAAGCGAGCGATAAGAGCGCCATTTGTACTTTTTTCCTGTGTTGTTTCTTTACTTTTTTTTGTATGTTTAAATTGAAGCTTAAACAATAAAGAATGAACAAAATATAAAACGCAAATTTCAAATCAGTAGTTTGGGCTGTGTGTTTATAACACACAGCCCAAACTACTGATTTGAAATTTGGATTTTTGGCATCTAGATGGCCACTATTATGTAGGCAGCTAAGATTTTAATAAATTACTTCCCCCAAGGGAATAAAAGTTCGCAGAAAACTTCGTTCATTTTCGACTGGTCGAACTGAAATTGAAGATTGGGGTTACAATGATGAAGGCGTTCGCTTAAATGTATGTTATATGAATTATACGCGAGAACCAAATTCCACACGGGTGAAGCCGGGGACGAAAAGCTAGTAAGTTTTCATGTTGTAACATTTTCAGAAAGCATTCTAATATGTTCTTTATAAGGTCAAGTAAAATATACCACAATTTTATATAATATTTAGCAGTAATATTTCTGTCATGCACAAATAAATAACTTTAATAAGTTTTACTTTCAAATTCCATTTTAAATTATTTAAAGAGTATTCGTGAGAGCACTTTATTAAACAGCTTAAACTATTATCAAGATTTTATTCAGTGTTACCATTTTAAAATTTCTTCGTGACTATTCTAATTGAGATTATAAATAGGCGACCTAACTGCAAACAGCTACTAACATTCCAAACAGTTCCGGAATAATTTCCATAAAGCACTTCCGGCTGTTATCTGATCAAGATATGATATTGTCACGAAAACCTGAGTTTACGCAACAAAATTAACTGTTTAAGGTTTAAGGTTACGTAACATTGTGACACAAAAATATTTATGTAGTTTAGTAAAACAGAAAACCGTTACACGGATCTGCATAATAAGGTAATATATTCCTGTCAATAGGAAGTATTTAAACGTGTAAATAGTGCTAATTAGCATCTTAATAATATAGCTGTTTAATACTTTATCGAACTAGTAGTTTTTAAATTCATCCATTAAAAATTATTACTCTTTATAATGGTAGTGCACATTAGATTTTACAGTAATTAATAGGTAATTATTTCTGCCTTATGATGGCAATGCACCATTACCACCTTTGGTGTTTATAGGCGGCGTGAATTTTTTACCATCAGGAAATTCATCTGCTTCTTTACCTTTCAATATTATATAAAAAATTGTATCTTCGTGTACAAGTCTAATGGCTACTGTATGCTCTACAACATGAAACCATAAGTTACGAGCAGCTGTAAATTCAAAGAATGGTATTAAACAGAAAAATATTAAACAGTGAAGTGTGGCGTGATCTTGAGTTATTATTTTGTTTAAACAGTAAAGGATTTGAATTTTTATTTGACACTTTAAAAAAATATTATGTGTCTAGCACTAAATATTCAAAAGTGAGTCAATTACTTTTGCATGAAAATGTAGAATTAAAAATAATTGTGATGATTTAAATTAGTTTTACATCTTTCGAGCTCTATAACTAATGTATTTACCGTTAATACATGACCGTCTCGCTGGCCGAGTGGTAGCGTAGTTGCCTTACCTAGTCGACGAATAGCGAGGCTCGGGTTCGATTCCTTACTGTTCTGTTACTGTTTCTGATATGAACATAGACGTTCACATTTCTGGGTCTGGGTGATTATTACATTTATTCTGGTATTAACATATGTATTTCAAAGTAATATCGTTGAGTAACACCCATAACACAAGAAAATAATTTGCTTACTTTGGGGTTAGATCGATACGTGTGAATTGTCCAAGGATATTATTAAATTATAGGTAAATCTCCTGCTGGGCGGTGAGCCACTGATACCTCACCCCCCAGTAGTCAGAACGCAGCACTAAGCCGAGGTCCGGTCTCGCAGGAGACAACCCTTAGTGTGGGCATAATGCCTATAACAGGCCCACCCTTAAATAATGCAGTCTCGGGTTGAGCACTCTGCTCGACCACTAACGTCCGGTGTCGTTGAAATGCCGCTCTGGCTGGCAACTATTGTCATTTTGAAAAAAAAGTGATTCTTTATATCACCAGCCTGGCTAGAGTACATTGGGTATTCTGTTGATATTGTAAGTGGATCTATGAATGCATTATTCAGAAACTGCAGTCAGCGACAACAGGATATAGTTTACTGTTGATTTATAGGAAAAATTAATAACTAATTAAAAAATATATCGTCACGCCCATATATCCTTGATACGGTAGGCAGAGGTACATGGTACTTTCTTAATTTTATTTGTATTATATTTTTCTTACAGATATAAAAAGTAAAAAAGTACCATCACGCCTATTATCCCTCAAGTGGCAGAGGTGTGCTAGTATCTCCATAACTCGTAAGTACAGTAGACATAATGGAGCACCATATCTTACGGATATGAACTCTAAAATCGGATTAAGATTGGTAAATGCGGTAATAAAGAGATTTGTAGTGATAACAATTTCAGCAACAATTTAGCGGCCTGGAAAGTTTTAGCAATTGATAGGTTATTGGCTACCAAAGGAGATATTTTCTAAATCATCTGTCTCTTGTAGTCCACAGTTGGACATAGGTCTCCCTTGCATCTAGGGACAGAGGTGTTGCCTACGCTGTACAGGCGGGTGACCATAGTGTATGTGTGTTACGGACTGTTTATTGCATCGAAGGCGCTGCTGCCCTCCTCCCGGATCCCGGACATACTCTCAATCACCATTTACGATACCCACAGACAGACGGCGTTGTTAGGGGAGTATGTTAATCATTCCAAAGCTGTGGTCAAGGTGGCCTTATTTTTGCCACCTTTCATTAAAATTATATATTTATTAAACAAACTTTAAATTATGCTCAGTATACATAAAACATCAGCCTATTGCAGTCCACTTTTGGACGTAGACCTCCTCAAAGTATGTCACAGGGCACAATCTCCCGCTTTCTTCATCCAGTCCGTTTTTAAGTCGTCGGTCCATCTGGCCAGAACGCTTCCAACACTACGTTTACCAAGCCGTGGCCGCCACTCGAGAACCCGTTTACTTCACCAAGCATCGGTTCTACGACAGATGTGACCAGCCCACTGCCACTTGAGTTTGCTATATTTCTGAATTATGCATAAAAATATACATATTTTTATATTTTAGGTATACATAATATTGGAAATGTGTTTTCATAGCCTAAAAGTAACCTCTATGGTCAAATGGTGTCGGGATCTGACTTAGGTGCGAGAGGTCCCGAGTTCAATTCCGGTGTCGGGCAACTTGAGTTTTTATGTAAAATATAACGTTGCTGGAATTGGATTTGTATCCGATTGGCGACGGACTTGCCACCCGTCATATCATGAGACTAAATATCGTCGGCTAATCGTGGGTGCATTACTTATGCCTACCCTTTCGAGAATATGTGGGCGTGACGATAAATAATACATTTATTAAACAAACTTCAAATTATGCTCAGTATACGTAATAATCAGCCTATAGCAGTTCACTGTTGGACCTAGGCCTCCCCAAAGTATGCCACAGGACAAGATCTCCCGCTTTCATTATCCAGTCACTACCAGCTGCCCTTTTAAAGCTATGCTAGCTAGCTGAGGTAAGCTGTGCTAAGTAATTCACAAATAATACACAGTAATAAATAAAAGTGTTAACAAAATATTAGGCATAACAGTTTTTCTGAAAAAAAGGACAAGATCTCCCGCTTTCATCATCCAATCACTACCAGCTGCCCTTTTAAAGCTATGTAAGCTAGTTAAGCTAAGCTATGCTAAGTAATTCACAAATAATACACAGTAATAAATAAAAGTGTTAACAAAATATTATGCATGGCAGTTTTCTTGCCTAGGATTGGATATGTGTCCGATTGGCGACGGACTTGTCACCCGACACATCATAGGACGGCTATCGTGGGTGTATACTAGTATGTAGTATGTACCTCTGCCTACCCTTTCGAGGACATATGGGCGTGACGATATATAAAATATTATGCATGAAGCTACATAAATATGAAATTAAATTAAACTTTAAATACAGCAAATGTTCAAAGTAAATAGGTGTAATGCAGTTTCAGCGTGACCCGTCTGTTAAAAGGTTTACCTTTGTGCTTGTTACCAAATTTACGATCTAACATTAATACTAGATTCATCATAGTATGGCAATAAGCAATTGACTTTATTACTCATATTTTTGAATGAATGAACACGTCTTGTAATGATTTACAAATCACTTGTAAAAATAATAAATCACTTTTAATTTGGTATTATTTTCATAACATACCGGTTTCGCTTTTACAGCATCATCAGGGCTAAAAACTTAAGTTACTTTTTTAGCTCTGATAACGATGAAGCGAAACCGGCAGGCTATATAAATAACATCAAATTAAAAGTGATTTGTAAAACAGTACAAGAACTGTTCATTCATTTTACAAAGTTTAACAAAGAGCCGATGACGGATAATATCGAATAGAATTTATTACTGGCAATTGATTTCTTATTGTACTTTTGTAACATTAGCTTTAGATTCTTTGGACACAACCACAAATATGCGTACATCTAAAATCCAGGAAAATATGCATATTTGAAGTATATTTTTAAGCCCAAAGATAACATATGTGTTTTTGAATACCCACAAAGAAAATTGAAAATATTCAAAAGAGGAGGATATTGTTTTCATATAAATTAAAATGATAGATCACATAAAGGTTGGGACCTATACCTAAAACAGATCAACGTAAAATCTCTGAACTACTTAACCTAATTCGGTGACGCTGCGAAGCCGCTCTGGCTGGCAACTATTGTCATTTCGAAAAAAAAACTGTTATTTTCAAATAATAAAAATTGAATCTTAAACTTCGATCTTTGTTTTGATTTTGTTGGATTTTTGCAATTAGCTTTCGTCCACTTAGAACCAGGAAAAAAAGATTGCCAAATTTCAAAAGAGGCTGTTCAAATAGACACTAGGCCATTTGAAACATGGTTACGTCTGCTAACTTGCAGCCGAAATGAGACCACATAAACTGGAACAAATCACGTATGAATTAATTGACAATTTGAGTGCTTCATCTGCTACTTACACGAATAGCATACAATTTTTGTATCCATGTGTGTATCGGTGTAATTTGTATATATACTTAAGATTATGTTTGAATAAATGAGATTAGAACCTTGGTTCTTGTCTCATTTACCATCATCCTCTCAAAGTGGCGAAGATACCTTCAAGCTCTTAATTGGTCAAGTGAACCTGCTTACCAGTTTTGAGAAAATCACCACATCCTGAACCCCCCTTCCTACCCGTAGGATTCCGTCTGTCACCTTAGGACTAGTGGTACAGACATTCCATAGATGTATTTATTTTATCTTATGTTAGGACTAGGGCTAATAGGGATCTAGGGCTTTAGGGACGTTAAGTATCTAGGGTGCTAGGTCTTAAAGTTCACATTAACATAAGACGTTTCCGTGCCGTGGAAGGTACAGAGGCCTAAGATCTCAGTATATAAGGCAACACTAACATGTCTGCTTATTTGCCTTCACAACTCCTTCTAACGATACTTATTTCGTTACAATTGTTTCACAGTACGACAAATTGACTAAATCGCTCGTGTATTATCCGAGGGTAGTTGAGAGTTTCCGAAATCGGGGTGTATGTATGAAGAGAGTAATTAATGTGAAGAAAGCTAGGCAAGTGCAGGAGCCGTGACACTTGACACTCCAAACTCCCTTCCTACTCGACTTGGCGTGAAGATATATGGAGTGGAGTGGAGTGTATATGTATGAATTGAAGAATAAAACAAATCCAAATTTTTATTGAGCGGTTATCCACCATGAGTTGTTATAAGTTGTAATAACCTAAAAAATAAAGTAATGCATGATTTAAGATTGTTCCGTTTTAAAGTGTTATATCTTGTCATAAGTATTATTCGAAGAAACGAGTTAAGTTTTATTATGAATCGTAAAGGCAAAACTTCCGAAGGAGCAGGTGCAAACGTACTTCCCAACGTAGGCGTTAAATTGTTACACAATTTATGTCCATTCTTTAAATTTTTTATCAGGTTAGGTTGCTTATTTGTCTTCTATTTTAAAGTTGACCCAATTTTTAGGGTTCATAATTTATTCAGTACATTTCTACTTCTATTTAGTGCTTATTTTAACTGCTAGATGAATGTCAAGAGGTGGTAGACTTTACATTGATAAAAACACAGAAATCTTCATCTTCATGTTCAAAGTTGTTAAGAAGTTATACTAACCAGTCTTCATGAGGTCATCTAAAAATGACATCAAACATCGCCAACTAAAAATGATGATACACCTTGCAGCGCCATCTACCGAGTCTAAGAGTGTTTTTAAACATCCAGATTGTCCTGCCCGAAAAACATCGCCAGTGTAAATAAGCCTTTACTTTCTAGTTGCACTGATACGTCACTATTTTCTTAACGCGAATAGACTATAAAAATGGTGATACACTGCATTGCCACCTACCGAGTCCAGACTTCATCCTGCCCGAAAAAACATCGCCAATCAAAACCTACCGTCTTTATGCCAGTATTTGAGTGTCATATCCCGGTCTACAGAGTAGGATGGCCAGGGCTCTTACAACGATACCTTAAAATAATATCCTTGCAATTACACAATGTAGCAACTTGTTATGACAACCTTATCAATATATGTTCGTTTTATGTCGACAGCTTGTTGAAATAATTATGTTTCATAGCAGCATGATATGGTTGAAATATTGCAATAATTGGATTGGTACCACCGCTTTACCTATTCCTGCCACCACAATGTTAGTGCTTGCCATCGAAGTGTTCCGGTTTGTAGGGTAAGGTAGCCAGTAAACTTACTTTTGTACGAGGCCTATAATCTCGGCCTCAGGTTGGCAACGCGCCATTACTAACTTTGGTGTCTATAGGCGGCGTGAATTACTTACCGAAATCCGTCAGCTTGTTTGCATTAAATTATTAGTAAACAAAATTGTTGGATTTGAATTATTTGGGTCCCGACCCAAGTTTTAGTGGAGTGGCGAGTATGTATAGTGCGAAAAAATTAATATTTTCAACAAGACTAGAAAACATGCGTGAGCGTAACTGTAGGCACTTGCTAGTTTACAAATAAAAATATAATAATCCTTCTTCATCCTAGCTTTATTCCGTTTCTATATCAGGTGATGTCGGGGGCGACTACCTAATCCGAGGTCGACTGCCATCTGACCTCTGTAACTCAAAAGGGAACCAGACCCAATCCTAGATTAGGTTGAATTCGTATACACGAGTCCGGGTTTCCTTACGATGTTTTCTTCACCGTAAGAACACAAATAAAATGTACTTAAGTTAGAAAATCTTAATCGTATATGGCGAGGTTCGAACCTGGACTACTCGAATGAAAGTCCGAAGCCTAACCACTAGGTTACCAAGGTTCGCAAAACATATAATCCATTCCAATTTAATATTAATCGATCTTCATTAGATAATCACAGTTCGTAAATTTGATGAAAGATTTTGAAAGATAGAAAAACTTAATCAGAAAATACCGCTTTTAAGAATATTCTGATAAAATCTGCATTAATTTAGATGTACTTAAAAAAGGATTTAGCGGGCAAAATGTAAAGAAAGTTTGCAAAGTGAAATCTCAATTGAATTTAAGTTATTATAACTTTTAGATTGAGTTTTTTTCTTTTGCAAAGTCTAGGTTTATAAATGTTTTCGATTTGAATTATAAATAGGTTTATGACGCACTGGGTATTTATTAAATTTACATTTATGCATATTAAAATATCGTCATGCCCAAATGTCCTCGAAAGGGTAGGCAGAAGTATCTACCACATACTAGTATAAACCCACGATTAGCCGACGATATTAGGTCCATGATGTGACGGGTGGCAAGTCCGTCGCCAATCG
>DVZN01000690.1:0-12033 GCA_018237365.1 Caria ino melicerta
CGTTGACTAACACCCATAACACAAGTAAATAATTTGCTTACTTTGGGGTTAGATCAATATGTGTGATTAAAAAAAAATCATATAAAGTATGATGCGTTAGTTTTGACTAATAATTCTTCAAGAAATAAAAAAAAAAACATTTATATTTAAAAATCATATAAAAAAGAATATTGGTGAACAGAGTGAAAAGTTATGAGTACCTACTTAAAGCATATTATTCTTTCAATTTGGTTAAAATACACACCTTTTAATTTTTTTATTAGTTGTTTTTTGCAATTTTATTTTTTATATTTGAATATATACAAAGTTTTTAAATAAAAAATGGAAGATTTTATTATAACACGACTCGCGATTTTTTTCTATGGCCTTAAAAACAAAAAAATATATATATATGAGTACAGAAACAAATGCTCACATTGAAGATACAACCACAGAATACATTTATAGGCAGTAGATCTAATTGAAAGTAAATAAAATAAGACGCTTTTATGTCATAAATCTGTAAACCAATAGCAAAATTGTAATAACTATTACAAAATTGATACATTTTATTAAAATGTGAAACAGCTCTTTACATTAAATATTTAAATGTAATTGTTTTAGATACTGTTAAATTACTTAGTCTGTGGTACGTCAGTTGCGGGTAGCGGGGCTGGGGGAGGCTGCATTCATTCTACAATTTCATTCGAACAAAATTTGTGCCAGTGTAAGTTTAGCAGTAGAAGTGTTATTGGCTCATTAGCCAATCTAATGGAACAGCGTTCCTACGGGCGAGGGTCACCTGTTATTGTATTGCATAAATCCAACATTCGCCACAAACCTAACAATTGTCGAAAACAACAAATACTTCTGCTACTATTATGCTGTTTAAACGGATCTTTGAAAGAAAATCGGTGTTGAAAGTGGATGTTAAGGATAAGCCAGCGGAGAAATGTTCTAGAAGAAGATCAGAATGCGATGGGTGTGTGGAACATTCCACGTAAGTTTAATTTAAAGCTAAACTTCTTATCAATAACAGCTGATCATTGTTTATTATTTTGATACATTTTGTCAAAATAACCTGTTTTGGTTTTTATTTGTTGACATTTATCTTGTTCTTATTTTGTTTTGGCAGTTAAAGTTAGAGCACATTTACGTTTTGTTTGAAAACACCATGAATTAATTTTAATAATTACAGCTCATTAGGTGCCTGTTAAGTAAACATGTACAGATAGAAGCTTGAATTTGATTATGGAAGTGGAAGTAGGGTGGGGATGAGTCTACTGAATCGTCTAAGTTCCATCGGAATTTTGAAAATATATTATAATAAAACAATTTTCTCGTAGTTACAAATGTATTGAAAAAAGTGACTACCTTACAAAACATAACTACTTAGATTTTTTTAAATCAATCAGTGATTTATGTAGTCAGCAAAGTCAAAATCAGCCATGTGTCAGATAAGAGCATTATAGAGAAAAGACAGCAGTACTTTTCAGTAAAATCAGTCACATGGACCTGTAACCATGATGTTAGGTCTTGAGGTCGGAAAACAAGAGTGTCATATTTTTTTTTGGCAGAAGAAGATTTTTTAAACTACCAATGGTCTCGTTGATAATGACTCATTTAATATACCTTATACAATCAGCGAGGTAGGAAGCTTTAATTATTTTGCCTAGGAGACCTGGACAAACATGAGGACTTTGTGTTTAGTTAAAATTTAAATAAATGCACAATAGAGCTGTTTTTAAATTAGTTAAAGTACTATTACTCATGTTACTTTAGACTATTTCAGACTTAGTTTGACTGTATTATTTAATTTTAATAGCTAGTCCACTACAGTAGTCTGCCAATTTTCAAATACCTACTTGTGTTGCAATCGCATTGCGTCATCATCAATGCTACCGGGCCACTTCATTTATAGAATAATAAAATAAATATCACTGGACAAACTAATGAAATTGATCTTTTTAGGACTAAGTATTTTTTATATTACTTCAAGGGACGGATTCCCTGAAGGTAAAATTTACACCACCTAAAGACACTAAATTGTGGTAAAAGTGTGTTGACAAGCAGAGGCCCGTATGCTAAGCCTTGTGCAATAGTAAGTTTGTTGGCTTCCTTATCCTCAAAACACGTCAATGATACTGATGTTATGGTGGCAGGAATAATTAAGGTAGTGGTATTAAACTAGGCAAGCCACTGCGAAACCCTAGTCAAAGTTCACAGTTTGAGTGACAGTAAGCCTATGCTCGTCTTTTACCAGCTACCTGGTGGGAGGCCAGATGGTCTATTCTGTAAAGGAGCCCGGGGTCCAAATAATGGTTATTAAGATTTTTTTTTATTTGTCTGTTACCTTTCATGCAAAAAATTACTAAATAATATTTTACTAAATGTTGTGTAGCCATGGTTAACATTTAGGATACTTTGAGAATGGGAAAATCTTTGATCATTACCTATTAAAAGAGCACATTTAGTAAAGTTTAGTTAAAGCTGGCCTAGCATAATATTGGAAATTAGTGTTATGTAAGGCCAAATTTAGTACTATTACCTGTTAAATCTGGCTTAGGGGACTTGAACCAACATGAGGAAATTGTACATTATTTATTTCTGTACTCACTTCAAAGTGTACAATATCGTAATCAACAGTTAGTACAGATATATAAATACCAAAAGTTATTTTAAAAACACCCAGACCTAGAAATTAGAATGTGTATGTTCGTCACACACCTACTCCATCAAGAATCGAACCCGGACTGCTATTCTTTGGCATGGTTAGGCTCATATGCTAACACAACTAACAGGGTGGTTTATAACAATTAAATAATTAAATTAAAATAAAAAAGAATGTGTTTTTACAATTTATGATATTCAGTTACAAAGAAATATAGCAGAAATTAATATTTTTGAAAGTGTTTTATTTGTTATCAAGTTCAATTAAAATGTTGGTACCTCAAACGAGTGCTAACGATTGTCATTCATTAAACCAAGATGTCAACAAGCACAGTAAGAAACATGGCTAAAGTTGTAGTCTGCAATTATTATTATAATATTACCAAA
Source organism: Caria ino melicerta (assembly GCA_018237365.1). Taxonomy (NCBI): domain Eukaryota; kingdom Metazoa; phylum Arthropoda; class Insecta; order Lepidoptera; family Riodinidae; genus Caria; species Caria ino. The sequence continues at coordinate 3,037 of DVZN01000690.1, forward strand.
TAATATATTCAAATGTGTTGTTGCTTACTTAATACATGTAATATTTATTATCAAAAACATAATTTATAAATAATTAGTTTCAATGTTTGCTGTTTTTAAATGGATATAAGTATCAATTTATGACTAGTCTCTTATCGGCAAATTTATTTTATTTAAAAGAAACCTTGAATGTTATACTAGACTAGACTTATTTCCTTTTAATTTCCTTGTAATTCAATTTATAATATCTAAGTATTCTTCTGCATAGCACTTTAGCACGTAAACACGGTAGGTCCATTTATATTTTGTTGCTTATATGTCCAGTACTTATAGACTTATAACTACAATAACTTAGTTATAGGCCCGATTGTACAAAACATAAGTTACACCTAAATCAATGCTTAAATTATTTAAGACTGTCTTAGCCACAAAACGAATTACACCAATCTTAATGTATTCTTAAACCACCATATTGGGGTGAATTGTCTTGCCCCAATAAGGTATATTTTAGGTGGCACATAAAATTAAGAAAATCTTAGTAAAGTTTGTCTTATGTCTTGGTTGGTGCAATTGGCCATTGTCAAATTTTAGATTTAAAGTATATTAAATTTAAATTTATTTGACACAAGCGGTCTCGACTTTGACTCTGGAGTCAGCCGACTTGTTTTATGAGTTTTTTGAAACATAATGTTGCCTGGGGTTGGATTTGTGCCTGATTGGTTGTCACCAACTGTCAACTGTCACGACTTGCTACCCGTCACATCATGGGATGTAATATTGTCGGCTAGTCATAGGTTCATACTAGTATATACCTCGCCATTTTCTTTAGAGTAAGTATGGGCGTGTAATTTATTTTATTATTAAAACGTTAGACCAAAGGGGTAGACTCCTTCGGGTCCAATTGGTCTAAAAAAGATTCTAAAATATTAAAGAGTCACACAATGATAAGGACGCATAGAGTAGGCCTTGTTTTCGATTCAAAAGATTGATAGAATTATAAATATTTAATTTTTCTTATAAAAAAAAAATTATACCACATAGTATTTGTGTATTATTGGTTTTTCAACCAAGCTTAAAGGACTTGTAACTGTTATTGACTTGTCTGTGATTCCGTCAACCTTAGTCACATTTGTTCACCTTGAAATACTATTTACAAAAAATGTTTGCTTACAACATGTGAAACCAGATTGAACACAAGATAATGAAATGGTTTTAGGAAGTCATGTTAGTGTTATTAATTATTTTCTTTAACAATAAATAATATTGAAGTGTCTGTTTTTAATAACTGCTTTGTTTCAATAGTCTGTGTTTGAGTGTTGTCAGTGTCTGACTGACGTTAGAGGTCCTGAGTTTAAGTTCCGGGTCAGGCAACTTGTTCTATTCATGGGTTTTTCTGAAAAGCATATTGTTGCCTGGGATTGGATTTGTGACTGATTGGCGACGGACTTGCCACCTGTTACATCATGGGACCTAACATCATCATGCATATTGGTATGTGCCTCTGGCTACCCTTTCGAGGAGGATATAAATTTACAATAGTACCAAAAGGTACAATGATGTATCACTTTTACTAGTGGTAGTACAGGTGATACGCTTTAGATGTGGGTATCATATTAAAAGGTAGTAGGTACTTAAAGTACTCCACCTCTAACCCATTTCAAAAAAAATATTTTTAATGTTGCCAAACTTCTTTTTAATAAAAAAATTATATTTGCTTGTGATGTCACCAATATTCTTACTAATTACTCAGAAGTCTGAACATAATAAAACAAATGTGTTTAACTGGAAATGAGTAGTTACTATTTTACTAAAAGTATGAACATAAAGTACGTACGATATCGTAATAGAATTACGCACATATTTCTTGTTCATGATTGTTGAAAGAAATACTGCCTATATTTACAAACTCCGAAGAAAATTTGAAAACAAAATCACCATATGCTTCTATGTTTGTCATTTGATATAGATAGTGTTCACTTTCAGAATACATGTTTGTTCTGCAATCTGTGTATACCTACTAAACAATTAGGCAAATTCATATTCAAATTAGGAAAATATTAGATTAGAGAGCTCCTCGTTGTTTGAGTGTTTAGCATGTAAGCGTCAAAGCATTTAAATACCAAAAGGGGCGGGCATTTGTGTGATGGATATAGATGTCTTTAATTCTGGGTCTGGGTGTTTATTAAATTTATGCTAGTACATATGTATGTATTTGTATGGATTATTCGTTAACTAGCATATACCTACATCACGAGCAAACAGTTTGCATACTCTTGGGGTACATAATTTCATATTTCTTTTATAACATTTTTCCTGTGTAGGTCTAGGCTCCTTTGTAGAATAGACCAACTGCCTTCCTGTCAGGCAGCTCATAAAAGGCGAGCATAGACTTACTGTCACTAACACTGACTGCTGTCTAGTGGTAGGTTCGCAGCGACTCGCTCAGGCAGGTATTACTGCTCCTTTTCAGCTTCTCAGCAATTTTTTTTATCATAAACCTACTAGCTGTTACCAGCTACTTTTTACATGCTTTTTATTCAATCTAAATGTAACATTTTGGGTATAGTAGAGGTAGCATCAGGGTCTGGAAGAAATACAAACAGACGGATTCCCTGATGGCATGACAGGTGGCAAGTTCAGGCAGGATTTTTTTCTGTATCTATAATAAACTGAAAAAATTCATAGAAAATGTTTCCCGATTCGACCGAATTTAATCCGGGACCTCGTGCGTCAAAGTCGGACACCGACTACGCTCTAGTACAGAGGCGATTAGTTAGGATGAGTGATGACAAATATAAAACAGTACAACTGAATGAAGTATAATTGAATTGTATCTCCTTTTGGGAAGATGGGTAAAGAATCTTAAGACAAGCAAATCTGACCAAAATTTTAACTTTTAGCACAGATTATAACTAGTGACCCCTACGTCGCGCAAGTGCAATGTAGATACTGATATGGGGCAGTGTGGAGTGATAAATATTGCTTGTTACGACATCACATTACAAATGTATTTATTTTTGGTTTTGCTGTATATCATAATACGTCTATGTAGTATACATATAAACCTTTCTCATTAAACACTATCTATTGCAGAATACTGCATCTTAATCTGTTCCATAGTTTAATACATCAAAGCAAACAGACGAATGCGACTTCATTTTACACTATGTAAATATATCTTTTGCACACTATAGAATTGGTCAAACTGCTCTTACTGTAACTGGACATACAGACCTAAAAAAATAATCTTTTATTTATATGTGGTAAAATTGATGTATATAAAACAAATATTTATCACGAATTACTAAAATTTGAATGAACAAATAGATTTAGATGTGAGATTTAGATCAATAATTTTGTTTTTGATAATAATAATCTGAACTGAATATTAATTACGATTAATGACGGATTTATCACTAAATTTACTAGAAATGTTGTCTCTGTTATACCGGAGGCTTGTCCCAACGTTTCTATGTAAATAACGTAATCATGACGATACTAAGGGTCAAGTTATCTGTGGTCTAAGATACCCTTTAACAATGTACCACTAAATATAAAGTCGTGCAATCAAGTTCTCTCGGTCAGTTCTCTCGGTTTCTTTGTCCGATATATTAATTGAGGCGAATTTATTCATATTTAAATACGTGCCAAAGGATAACATTTATGGTAATCCGGATAATTATCTCGCTCGTTAGAATCTCATTTACGTCTATGCTCTAGTAAGCGAACTCGTTTGTTTCCAGTATTTTGGAGGAAATGATGAAGATGGTACTTCTTGGTGTCGTGCTGTGGGCTGGAGTTACGTTTGGTAGCCATGTTGCGCCTTATCCACTCAACCTCATCGTTTCTCCAGGTAATTTTTCATTTTATACCTCACGTGTCATAGGGATTAAGTTGTTGATATTGTCTTGTAAATTTTATTTCCATAAAAACATTTCAACATTGGATCTAATATGATGATATATAAAATATACGCTAAGTCGTGTGACGGCCCCCAGGAGGTAAGTAAACACTTTATGGCCCATCACACGATGTCGCTTGATATATTTTATTTATAAGTGACCAAACATTAAATATTGGAACTTCTGTTCCTAAACTAGGTATAAAATACAACAAATAGGCAACAGTACATTTTATTTGTATCATTGCTTTAAGCTTAGTGTATTGGTCGAGTGATAAGCGTATTCGCATTAACACATCGACGAATAACGGGGCTCGGGTTTGATTCCCAACGGGTTCGGGCGTGTGTGTGATGAACCTAAATATACGTTCGTATTTCTGGGTCTGCGTGTTTATTAAACTTATTTAGGTATTTATATTATGTATTCCAATGTATGCTGTCGTCGACTAACACTCGAATAACTAACAATTAATTTACTTTGGGGTTGGATCAATTCGTGTAATTTGTGTTTTGAATTGCAGCTCATGTTGGCTATTGGGCAACTTGGGTATCAAATGGTGAAATGAATTTAGAATTTTTAAAACTTTCCTGTTAAATAAACTCACACACTTACAAACTCTGCCTAAAAAATTAGACTATGTATTATGTTATCGTTTTCAATTTGCTCATATGCTTCTAATTTGAATTGATGTACTACTTATTAGTTTTTAGGGCACTTAATAGAATAACAATCACTGCTCAAGACAATATTGAGACTATTTACTCGTAGACTCTCAATCATTGTTTAGATTGCTAAGCTTTGATTGCAGTTCTAAAATATGACTAAGGGTTTGTTTACTCATCGAATTATGCACCGACATTTTTATGTTAATTTCTTCGATGTTGATCATAGAAAAAACTACATATACGTATTTTAAAACGGTTAAGAGCCTAGTGAGTTTTTTTTGACTGCAGGTAAAATGTATTTTGAAAATGTGAGTGAAAAAAGTGTAATGAATTATGTTGTATTTGTTTTGACACCTCAAACGGGTTTTCCGCATGTAAGTTATAACATAGAGTGTTCACATTAGAAAGTTACATTACCCAATTGTGTGATTAATACGATATCATCAAATCGGCACATTTCAAACATTCTGAGATATAAAAAAATGTTTTATCAAAGGTTTCTTTTTAGATAATATCCATCCACCGCCGATGTACGATTTTCCATTTCCAAGTGCTAATATGTTGAAAAAGATTCCACCTATTACTGCTGAACATACAAACAAGTCGATTAATTTAAGTAAAATGGGTGTGTCGATGCTGGAGAGATTGGAAGACAATTTAGAAGCTTCTGGAATAAAACCTAAGCCTGGTTCGGCAGCCCAGGGCTTTTTAATCCAAGGATACCCATCGGCTGATGCTATGAAATATGAAAAATCTTCTACAATTATTACTAAAGCCTCGCAAAATCTCGTGTATACTAGATGCACAAGGTTGGTTCGCTCTTGATAATTTTGCATGATAATTTAAAGTTACTTATAATTACAGGATAAACTTAATTTTAATCGTTTCTAATAGATTTTTATTGTAAAAACAATCCTAATAAATACTTTATAAGGTTTACAATGTCGTTTAGTTTAGTAATCTTATGGCGGTCATCGTCCATGTCATATTTTCCCGGAAAATAAAAAAGTGCCTATTGTTTGCGCGTCATGAAATCAAGGACTAATTTTACAGTATTTTTATATTTTATTCCTCGTTTCTTTAAATTACATAAATATATATTTTGAAAGCCCTTGAACGCAAACAAGCAGACATATTACCTGACGGCACGAAATACCCACCGCGCCGTAAAAGTGTAATGGTAGCCTGAGGCTGGAATATGTTTTTATTAAAATATATAAAAATACTAATAAGCAGACGGATTTTCTCGTGCAAATAAGTATACAATACACGCCGCCTATAGAAACAAAATATATTAATGGTGCGATGCAAACGTATACATTGTGAATTTTAAGCCTTTTATATGCGTTTACAGGCTATTCTATCCTTTAAAGAGGAACATGAAATGACTAGCGTTGACGCAAAGAAGAAAAGCTGAAGTAATCAAGGCAAGCTTAGCCTAAATCTAATCGAAATTCCAATCCATCTTGAGTGTACACAACTGATCTATTCTTCAAAAAATACTTAGAAATACATACCAATCCTAACCTTTTATATATGTATTACTTATTTTCGCCCCTGTGGTCAAGTGGTGTCGATATCAGACTTTGACGCGAGAGCTGTTTTATGAGTTTTTAATCTTATTCTGAAACACATAACGTTGCCTGGGATTGCCTGTTAATATTGTCGGCTAATCGTGGGTATCTACTATAAAGCACCTCTGCCTTCGAGAATATGTGGGCGTGATGATTTATATTTTTTATTTATTTTCATACAGGTATGGTTTGGAAAATGATGAATGTGCCAGTTTTGTAAGCACACTGAACTTGCGCGAGAGTGAGTACGGTGCGGAGTGCGCGCTATTGGAGAGGTTCACTTGCGCCACTACTAAGATGTCATCTAGATACCGCACTTTCGACGGCTCCTGTAACAACCCTGTCCGTTCGTCGTGGGGACAAGCGCTTACAGGGTACAAGCGGCTTCTACATCCCAGATATTCTGACGGCATTGAAGAGGTACGTTTGACTTTTTTCTCATTAATTTATCAGCCTTTTGCATTTCAATCAATTCGTCCAACGTAGGCCTCCCTCACTGAATAGAGCGGATATACTCACAGTCACCACGTTAGACGGGTTGGTGACCGCAGTGTATGTTTGTTACGGATTGTGGTCGGGAAGCATCGTTGCCCACCTTCGGACGGACCATTACTCATACGAGTTTACGATATTCAGGCGCATATATGAGGTGAGGAGCTCTACTGAAACCACATGGTTACGGTTGAATTAAAGTATAGCTTATTTACCTTTTATTTTGTGGACGTTTTATTTCCTTGAAATACTTTGTCACACCCGGACAAACCTATAAACAGGTTTTTGGGTGTTAAAACAAAAAATCATGTTTATTTTATACTGTCAAATAAATAATAAAAAAAATTGTTCGATGCTAAAACGCGTAGTTAATGGAACAACATTTGCTTATAGAATGTCTGCTAATGTGAGATAATGTTACTGATGATTTTAATCCAACAAGTGTGGATCTAATGTCTGCTAATGTGAGAGAATGTTACTGATGATTTTAATCCAACAAGTGTGGATCTGGTACATTAAAAATGTTCCTGTCCTAACACTGGCTGAAAGAGCTGGCGAAATGGATGTGTCAACTGGCTCAACAGTGACATTCCATAGTGATAATAGAAGTGTTTTAATATTTTTGCCTTGTAATTGAAGTGGTTATAATAGGTTTGGTGTGTACAAAACCCCGCTTAAATATAAAATTCATAAAATAATATACATAGAATTCGACCGAAATATCTCGTACTCGCAATAATAAAGATTCCTTTTAGCCTCGCCGCGCTGTCAGCCACAAGGAGCTGCCTTCTGCTCGGCTCGTGAGCACCGTGTTGGGAAACAACTTGGACGTACAAGATCAGGAAAAGACTATCTTTGTACCAGTTTGGAGTCAGTTTATCTTTCATGATTTGGTTCACACACCTGTTCGTAAAACAAGTAAGTTTTAAGGTTTTGTAACGAAACTAGCTATACAAGGAATCCTGTGACTTCGTCTATGAGGGTCTTTAGGGATTTGATGGATTTTGTTTTATTGCGTGCAACCCTCATTCTTTAAAAAATCAGCAGCCTAATTTAATCTGTGTAACTTCAGTTCTCTATCAGTGAATATCGTGTCACATGCGATCGTGCAGAATTATCACTGTGAAAAAATTGCATATACTATTGCTTTTAAATTTCACAGAATTAGCCGCTGTTTTCTGATTACTACCAAACTTTACAGGATCGTCCGCTAGATCATTTAGAAGATTTTGTGAATTATTATTGATTCATCGATTTCATTTATTTATCGATATTCACATAACATTAACTAGTAGGTAGCTGAAGTTAGGCTAAGTTTTTGAGCTAATTAACTTAGGCAAGAAGCCTAAGTTTCGTAGCATGAACCTTATCCTCATTAAAAAAACATAATTATTCTTCTGTCCAAAAAAAACTTTTTTAAAGACCCACACGGACAAAGTAGCAGATAATATTTAGTTTATAATAAACTAGCGTTTGACGTTGCTCGAAGTGGTCAATTATTACAATTCGTCCAACAGTTCACACGGACCAAGCGATCCGGTGCTGTGATAATTCGGGCTCGCAGCTGTCGCCCCGGTACTTGCACCCCAGCTGCATGCCCATCCCCGTCCCCGGCGAGGACCCCGTGTTCAAGGCCCGCTACACCACGTGTATGGAGTACACCCGCTCCGCCACCACTTACCGGGGAGACTGTACCTTCGGAGCCGCTGAACAGGTCAATATTTGAATACACTATCTCTCTTTATTTTCTCGTAAAAATAATAAATATGTGTAAAGAAATTATTGCAAAATATTAGATAATTTCGAGATACAGAATTTTAAAGGGAGTGCGGGACGTCATTTTACAACGTTCACTCCCTAGCTCAATCCGTACGCGTGCTCGTATGGCGTCATAGCCTGGGACGTGAGTGAGCGCGAGTGGCGGAAACGTTGTTGTATGACCTCACATATTTTATATGTCTATAAAATTATAATTGCTTGGTATTTTGGAATGAAACGAAAACTAATGTATTTGTACACACAAAAGCATTACCGTGAGTCGGGTTTTAAGCAATTGTGCATACCTTGTCACCATTGTCCAATCGGGCTTCAACATGTTGCAACGGTATTTTCACTCTATCTGTATGCGCATCCCTCGATAACTACTTATCGGGAGGATTGTACCTTTGCAACTACTAAATAGGTAAATGTAATACACTTCATCCAACAGTTTACACACATTCAAGTTCAAGTCAGCCTTTTAAGAATGTTTACAGAGGACACGATTTGTTAATGGAATGTAGTCAGACACTCGAATTAAGGAAAAAAATCAATCTTGATCGAATCACAGATACTATAAAAATAAGTCTCATGTTAATGGAACCAATATCTGAAAATACAAAAAAA
>DVZN01000691.1:0-12016 GCA_018237365.1 Caria ino melicerta
GTTTGGTTGTTAGGTCCCAATCATTCTGCATTTATAGACTACTTTTTATGCCTTTTAATTTAGGGGTTCCTTTGGGAGAGGTGATTGATAGTGACTGGTAATGATTGGTGGTTAAGGAGCGGAGGAGAGGGCAGGGATAATTGAAGAGAGGTAGAGTGGCGGGTAGGGCGGGGCTGCGTGGGGTGAAGATGAGTCAAATGGATTCGAAGAGTTTGTTAAAAATAAAAACGTCTGCGAAACCGCGGGCAACACCTAGTTTTACATAAACTTTATATGTACATACATAATATAAATGAACAGAGGTACTAGCTCTTCTCACAGTTAAAAGAAATACTTTACATAGAAATTTGGTTCCGTAGAGCTCTTAACGTAGTTTTTATTATTGTATCTATTATATATTACACTAATAAATACTTTGCTCGTGTTAATATTATACTCTCATTTAGTTTTCGACCGACCGAGCCACAGATCTTTGACTTGTTCGGGCTGGAAGATTGCCTTACGGATTCCTGTTGCTATAACATTTATTACTCGGGATAACACCGTCTCTTACTCGGGATAACCTCAAATGTCACAAATAAAAGTATTTTTAGATAAAATCCCAAGTATGTTCCGAAGTGACCTTTGTCGTTCCGTGGTCTATAACTGATACAATCGGTGCTCTAGGCAGGTGGATTACCGATCACACCAAACCTGTTCCGGTGGCCACCGGCCGTCACCGGCGCGCGGCGGCGCTGCGCCCGCTATCTGATGCCCGCCTAGCCACAAATCTCTCGTGACTGCTTGGACAAAGCGCCGTGGACCCCGGACCTTTTGTAGTGAGAGGGCATTACGATTGTCATTGGCACTGTCAATAACATTTACGTTCATCGAACAGCAAAATCAATACTTAGCTATTTCATGTCGTGCGCAAATTATTGTTATTTGCAATCGTAACAATTTTATTATTGCCAAGTCTGCGCTAAATAAAAATATTCAAGATAACAAAATGTAATGGTATCTATTATTACATATGTGTTCATTAGCAATATTAAACCAATTCATTTTTACGTTTTAAACATGTGAATTAAAATGAAAACAGTTACTTATATTATTTTAATTTTTTAAAACTGAATTATTGAAATAGCGCTAGTGTACTGTTTGTATGGCATAAGATGCGGAATCACCGCATGCCGCGGTAACCCATACACCATTACCGTGCCAGGCATTCCCTTGCTCTATGTCACTACAAGAGGCAACTGTCTCCTATAGAAGTTACAGATGTTGTAAGTTCTTTAGCCGAGGTTTAAAATCCAACGTGCTTGTCTACCGGGTACTTCTTCTTATAGTAATAAAGACAAATGAAAAGTAAGTAAGTAAACTCAATGATGCACAGGTTTTTAAGCAAATGATGCAAACTGAGCAAGTTTGACTTTAGATCAATTTGTGTGATTTATCCCGAGATATTTATTTGCATAACAATAATGACGTCGGTAACCTGATGCGTCTAGTGGTATGTTCGAACGTGGGACTGCGTCAGCACTATTAAGCCTGGCTTGGGATGGGCGAACACAGAGTATGTCAATTTGGTTGGAAATAATGTGACGATACGTATGGATACCGGCCGATAGATATGTGAGCGCGGGCGCAAGCAGCCGGCGGGCGGGCGCGGGCGCGGGGACCCAGCTGTAGGCCTACCAACTGCTCACTATTTCCTGTATTTGTACTTACTCCCAGCGCAGCACTTTTTTGTTCATAATATTGGAAGTGGAACATGAAGACGGAGGCCCTGATGGTAATAAACACTCGTTCTCTATAAACATCACAATTGACGTTAATGGAGCGAAACGATCTGTTGGATTTATTGATTCCGAATATGCACCCACAATTAGCCGACGATATTAGGTCCCATGCTGTGACGAGTGGCAAGTCCGTCGACAATCGGGAATAAAACCAATCCCAGGCAACGTTATGTTTTTCAGAAAAATTGAAAAACTTCATACTTAGAACAAGTTAGCTACCCGACCCAGGAATTGAACCCGGAACCTCTCGCCTCAAAGTCGGACACCGACACCAGTCGACCACAGAGGCGATTACGTGTTTTATGTTCTTAATGGTTGTTTTTTTTATTGTGATGTCATGCTTTTTATATATATATTTATGTCTAATGTAGAATTTCAAACTGACTTTGAATAAATAGCAAAGTATTTTTTTGAAAAGTTTCTTTAATTTGTTGTTTGGAAAATGAGATTAAATTTTTAGTTGTAACTCTGCACAAAAACTTATCGTGGTCATTACATGTTAAAAGTGTATGGTCTAAAATTAAGATATGTATTTGTATTAAGAAAGATCAAGCGGACATTAAGCTGTTATTACTATGCAAATGTATCTTCCATATTACAGTATGGCTTAACAGTCTGGATTAATGCTAGTAATATTAACAAAGCTTTCATTATACAAAAAAAATGCCTGAGCAATTTGCGATGTTGATCCAATATTTTCTTGTAGAAATTTATTTAAAGACACCCATGTTTTGACATTAACTAGCATGTACATTCTTGATGTTGGTAAAATTGTGTTCAAACATAGCAGTATATTTGACTCCGCTAAAGACAAATCAAGGCTTGGACATAGGACCCCACAAATCTTCTAATGCCTAAAAGTAAAACGAATATTTATCGAAATAGTTGTTACACCATGTCCATTAGAGTTTATAATATGATACCCAAAAATTTAAGAGAACTTCCAGCTAACCTTCATATAATAAAAGTGAAAAAATGGCTACCATTAAAGTCTTTCTGCTCATTAAAAGGATTTTATGAATGTCAGTGACGTAATCTATAGTATGACATAATTAGTTTATAATTCAATTTTAATTATTTAATTTACTTATTTCTTATGTGAAATATTTTAGCCTTTATAACATATTCTAATTTTAATGGACTAATAATTAAAAAAATATGAGAAGGTAATGTTTTTTAAATTTGTCATTAAAAATGGCACGTTTGATTTAGTTAGATACTATCAGTTGTAGAGCCTAGTCCAGATCGTGGGTCACAAGGAGCAGTCGATGAGCAGGTACGCGGTGAGTCACGTTGTAAACATGTTACAAGGTAATTAAGTAATTAAAAGAGCAGTCGAGAGCGGCGACATTTACAACGGAAAGGCGCCTCCAGTCTCCAACTCGTGTCACCAAAACATACTACTTATCATACCTACCAATTGATCTCATTCTTTATCTCATGATAATCATGTTTTTTACTGTCTGCTGTTAGACTTATCTCCCAAAGTATTGCAACTGGCAACCTTTAATATGTAAGTATTTAGTGAGGGTGGGGGAAGTTTCACTAGTCACAACTTTTAGCTTTTTCAGATAAGACTTTCTCGTGGCAATGTGAACAGCGTTATAATGCAATATCTGACAAACACTCGAAATCTGTTAGCCGAAAACTGTATCATTATATTTGATTAAGAAATAGAAAAAAACTATGACGGGAAAGGGAGAACTAGATAATTTTAAATAGATTGGCTCTCAGACGTTAAAGAACAGCCAATAACCAAGGTGAATTTCCTATCTATATAATGACTACAAGATGAAGACCGCGGTCCCTTGAGTCACGCGTCACATCTAGTGTCTAGGCCTGCGCATATTTGGCATTTGCATTGGATCTATATCTAAGAAAGCTCTCTTAAACGTATCTCAGATATCCGAAAATTGGGACGTTCGCGTTGTCAGACACAATAACTGCTTCACAGCCCACGGCGCGTATTGAACGATGGACAGTCATCATGCGGGATAGCAATTACTAACAATGTGTAAATATTTCTAATTTCATAGTTTCTGTTCTAAATAGGAGCCGGAGTGAGGTGTACAAGTAAAAACTCCGTTACAATGTAGCGAGTAGGTTATTTTAATCATTTGCATAGATATAGCATGGAAATTATGATGATGACCTAATCGTTGTACGTACTACATGCATGGCATTTATTGATACGACCACACATATCCAGTTTTATATAAGCAAAGTTTTAGTTGACAAAAACCTTTCGCTCTTATGAATAAACTCTGTTTTACTAGAGTTAGTGTACGCATACTGTTCACCCTAACAAGTGTTTGCATGTAAAATCTAAGTATTAGAAAGAGCTCACACGATTTTTTCTTTTTTCTGACATCACAAAAATCTACAGAAATAGAAAATAATGAGCTTAAACGTAACCTAACTACAGAAACCTGTAACTAAACCAACTAATAGAAGAGTCGTAAATAATTAAATTACTAAACATGTCTAAACAATAAAAATTCTGTAGTAGTAAGTTCTGTAGTAGTCTGTCTGTATTTTAATTACTAAAATACTTGATTAAAGTCTGAACTAGGCCAAGTACCTACTTATTCATAGATCTGAAGAGTTGATTATGGAACTCTAGGAATTTGAAACCATATTTTTGTTGCGGTAGTCCCATCTCGAACTAGGTAATTCAATTAACATAATGCTTGGACGAATAATTGCGATGAAACCACGGGAACTTAGTCTTAAATATATTGATCAAACACACGGCGAGGGATGCCGCCTTGTGGTGGCGGTAGAGAGGAGTCGCACTACTCGGTATCGCAAAAGGCGAAGAAGGGACTGTCCGTGAGGTGGGCAACAGCGCCTCTCGGAAACAACATAGTCTGTAACAAACATTCACTGCGGTCACCAATCCGCCTGGCCAGCGTGGTGTCTATAGAGAAAATCGCCCGCACTGTGGGAGGTCTACGTCCAGCAGTGGACTGCAACAGGCTGATGAAATTAATGAGAGGGATCGCTGCCAGCAGACATTTGCAACTCAGAAGATACTACACATGTTATTACAACGTCGAAGCCAGGCATACTCTCAGATCACAACGCGACAACCAACATTCACATTTAACGCGGCGCAAGTGGTTTCATGTAGGCACTAGCTGTTGCTCGCGGCTTCACATGCGATTTAATTTTTAACAAACTCTTTTTGTGAATGTATCGGGACTGGTGGGGCCTGATTGAGTCTGGTGGAGACTGCTGGACACTGCTGCTGACTGGTGGAGATTGTGACGATTGGCGGGGATTGTGGGGAATGGTGGAGAATGATGGGGAGTTTGGGCACTAACCATTTCACACCACATTAACTACCATATTCCACCCCTCCCCACCCTATCCCATTCGTCACCTCATTTATCAAACAAAAAAATAATAAATGAAATCGGACTACACGTTACTGAATTATGATCAATTTTACATTTTGTCTTTTTGCCCTCACCCACGGAAGCCTCATAAGTTAACGGGGTAAAATGTACCCTATAACTTTCCTCGGATCATAAAGTATGCGCTAGCCAAGTTTCATTACGATCGGCCCAGTAGATTCGGCGTGAGCCACGGCCGAGGTATAGACAGACAGACGGACGGACAGACAAAAATTCTGAAAATCTCAAAACATCTTCTGCTGCCTATTTTTAGTCATCTGAACTATCTTTTTTTAATTTCTTCAATGTACAGAATTGACTCTTATACACTTTTATTATATGTACAGATTAACAAACATGTCTACCTACGTGTAACCATTCCTCGTGTACCTCGACGAGTGTAACAAGTCCCAGCAGAAGACAAAACAACCATTGTGGCGTCTGAATGTATAATGGCCGCTCCATTCTCGTCTCTATAATTCTCACTCGTTTACCTTCGCCGCGTTTTTGTTATTACTTCCAAAACTAGATTTTAAATTAAAACGTAACTTGCGGAAGAGCCGTTCCACATGTAAACTTTTATATTATTTTACGCTAAGCGAGGCATAGCATTTACTTATCACTTTATAGTACAGAGCACAAAGTAGACGAAACGTAAAAAGTGCAGAGGGCGGGCAATAACAGTTCCCTAGCCATTGCAACCAAATAATAAAGGTTGCTAATATACTTAAACACAGAGGGAGCCTGGGTGGTCTAATGATTAGCGCTTCGGATTTCCATTCCGGTAGTGTCTAGGTAATCTAACGGGTTCGAAACCCGTCATGTACCTACTAATGGGTATTTCCAACATAAGTAAATACATTTTCTGAGTGCTCTTACAGTGATGGAAAACATCATGAGGAAACCCGTATTCCTAACTTCAAATTCGACCTTATCTAGGATTGGACATGATTTCCCATCTGGGTTGCAGGGATCAGATATGTAGAAAGTGATGCCCCTGTCACATCCCCTAGGATTAGGTAGCCGACTCTGACGCCATCTTATGTAGAAACGGAATAAGGCTAGGATGAAGAAAAATAAAGAAAGAAAGAAAGTAGCTAAACAATGCACTTCATGTACGGGGACGGGAGACGAATGTCTCTAACCATCCGGAGACCGGTCTATTTCTGAGCTGCTTTCATTTAAAAACTGGATATTTGTTTCGCATTCGGTGTCTGTCTTCTTTATAATAGAAAGATAAAACTGATCGATTGAGTTCATCTGCTTGTTGCAGCGTTTCCCTCATACGCAATCACCTAGTCTTGTGCGGCTTGTTGGAGGAGCACTAACTAATGTTTCAGTAGTTCCAAGGAGTATAATTGTTCTTTCAGATTGTAAGGTTAAACTAGCTGTTGCCTGCGGCTTCGCACGCATTTTAATTTTTAACACACTGTTCTCGATGTCATTTGACTTCACTTCACTCCACTCCACTCCACCCCACCCCACCCAACGTCACGCAATCCGGCCCCAAATTAAACGGGATAAAAATTAGTCTACAAATGGAGGAGGGTGGGTGGAGGTGGAGACTGGTTGGAAGTGTTGGGGACTGGTGGGTAGGTTGGTCACTGTACGTTGATCCGTCAGTCATTCGGGACAAAGGATTGTATACAAATAACCTCTCACTCTTATATTGCATACGTCTGCAGTAAATCATATTTGATTCCAATCGGCACACTGTCACGGGAGAGCAGATGAATCCGTAAAGAATCATTTGAGTTTGTCGCCGGCTTTTTTCGGTAGAGGCTCGGGATCAAAGTAGAGACTACGTTCCAAACCGATGGTACCTAACGAATTTAACGATTTAAAGGTGTTAAACAATTATTATGTGAAATTGAATAAAAATATTTAAGTTAGCAACGCACCATTCCTATTTTTGGTGTCTATAAGCGATGTGAATTGTGTACCATCAGATAATTCACCTGCTTGTTTACCTGCCGATATTATAAAAAAATCAGTTTGAGTTCGGTGAAGTCTTCTTCAAATTCAAAAATAAATGCGAGAGGGAACCTCGTTCGGCGTTGTTCATTACGTCATCTATACCTAAGCAGATCGGTGCAAAATTTAGCACCGATATACTATATCACATCATGGGCCCTAGTATCTTGGCTAATCGTGGGTGTTCTAGTATATCTACTGGACTTACGAGTCGTGGAGATACCAGCACACCTTTGCCTCATCAGGAATAATAGGCGTGAAGATACTTTATATATTAAAATAATCCACTACGATTCAATATTATAAGGTAATTTTATAAAGCATTTGAAAATATCAAAAGGTCATGGTTTAACAATACCGTATGTAGAAACTATGTGAGTAGAAAATATGAAAAAGTTAATTTCTGATGGTAGGCTGATGGCAGCGGATAATAAATTAGTGAAGTCCCATGACCCTTGGTAATTTAAGGCAAAGTCACCTCATTTTCCGAGGTTTTCCAAATTGGCGCCTTAATTCGAGTGAATGTTGTTATTTTTTACATTAATAATATTTATATTTACTATAGGTGGAATGGTTAATCGGTATGTTAATTGGTTGTATATAAATTTACCCTGAACTTTTAATAACACAGCATAAGATGGCATATTTTTTCAAGCTACGTTTAGGGGTGTTTTTATATTGGAAGGCAAACAAAAAATTACAGCTCGCGGTTGTTCTTGAACAAAATAAATTAAATTTAAAACACATACACATGTGTTTTCTAATTATAATATGACAATAGTAATAGTAACAATAAATATTATTTTATCTGAAACTTGTCATTTAACCGAAACAATAAGAATTCAGTGTTCAGTGGCGCCTGCTGAGTGATAATCGTAGTATTTAAATTAAATATGCATTATGGCTAACAAATGCAACGGTTGTGGAAAATTTGTGTCTACCAGTTACTCAGCTAATTGTTATAAGTGTAATGCATCTTTTCACCGTGCTTGTATCACAAACGTTAGTCCAGGAAGCAGAACTTCAAAATGGATGTGTTAAGCGTGCAGAACGATACACTCACAAGAGTCAGCATCTGCTGCGCCGTCTGCCGCCCTGATTGATCACAATAACCTGGTTAAATAACTTTTAAGTTACTGTTTAATTTTTTTAAGGTTTTTATTTTTTTACTAGCGACCCGTCCAGACTACGCACGGGTGCAAAACTGATAGTAAATATACTACAGAATGTCTCTCACAGATATCGCATTAGAAACCTCTAAAATTATCAGTGTTTCTCTGTTATTTTATGTATTTATTATACATATAAACCTTTCTCTTGAATCACTCTATCTATTAAAAAAACCGCATCAAAATCCGTTGCGTAGTTTTATAGACCTAAGCATACATAGAGAGGTAGGGACAGAGAAAGCGACTTTGATTAATACTATGTAGTGATTTGTTGAGGCTCACCTCTACACGAGCTATGCTCGGAATAACTAAGGTTCTGCCTCGAGACCCTCAGGAAAAGCTAGGCTCAGTTACCTCATTTGCAAAAATCATATCCTCTAAAACTTTTCGGATAATTGTAGCGGTGTGTATAGCTGCTTGTTTCAGCATAATGTATGTGTTTATGTGTAGATCCAGTTTGTCGCAGTAACTGTGTAATGATTTAGCTAATTATTATAAAGTTTTATATATCATTAAAATATATTATATGCGAAAAACATACCTACCGCTGTCAACTGAAATGGATAGAAGTGCGGGAAACTGAAATCCAACAATCCAGACAGATCTATGTAGGCATTATCCATCTGCGACCTCGTCTTCGCTTAACATCAGGCGAGATTGTGCTCAAATGCCGACCTATTCATTATTAAAAAAACATATCTGAAATAGTTTCAATAGAATACATTTTTCGGAAATAGAATAGATACAAGTTTAATCCTAAAATACTGATTTTACAGTTGCGTTAAACACTTGAGCACGTTCTGTATGTCTACCAAGAGTTTACAATCGAAAAACTCGCTAGTGTCTCCGTAAATTATTTGTACGGGAATTGGTACAGCGCCCCTATAGATTACGGACAGAATTAAATTTCTCATACAAATAGGCCAGTAATTTACGCTAGACGCTAGCGAGCTCGATAGTATACTCATGGTAGACAGACTGGAATGCGACTCTAATTTTCTCAAGGTTTTCTATTGCATCAGACGTTATTTTGAGGAGATGTATTTATTATAACAGTTGCAGTAATAGCCTTTATTTAGCTAATTTCAGAGGCCGCGAAATTAACGAAAGGCTTTGTTCATGCATTCGTAGACTTTTTCTTTATTACTTGTCTTATATTCGAACCTAACAGCTTCGTCATTGGAAGTTGCTTCAAAATCTTCTGAAACGTAATTTAAAGGCAATAAAACTGCGAAAAAGCCGATATCAAAGTTGGACTCGGTGAAAAATGATTGCGATAACCTATTTCGATGGCGGTAACGATGTTTTGGTGAATATGATTTTCAACCGACGCTTAAAAAAGGAAGAGGTTTCTCAAATAGACCGTATATTTTTTTTATGTGTGTTCACCGATTTCTCCGCCAATTATGGACCGATTTCCAAAATTCTTTTTTTGTTTAAAAGGGTACACTTCCGAGGTGGTCCCATACATTTTTTAGGGATCTACGGAATTGGGCAAAACAGCGGAATTGGTTGTTTTGCAGTTTTACTGTTTAAGAATTATCGACACAGTTGACATGTTGATATATTCTATACTTTCTTTCGTCGGCACTTGGTCGAATTCCATTGTATATATAAACAAAGACTCACATCCATTTATTGGGACATTTGGAGATCCATTTATTTGTGGATATAGTACAAGTGTGTGTCTTTGTTTATATATTGACATTTTGAGTTTTTGAAAATTTTTGTAAAGTAATTTCTCAGTCACTTCTTATTAATGTTAATGCGCGTCATGTTCTTATAGTTATCTATTGTAACGAATAAAGCTCCTAAACATAAGGAGACAACTAGGTTGTATTTTGTTTGCGTAGTTGTAAAAATATTACTTACGCTACTAGAAAAAAAAGGCCTCGGCGGCCTAGTGATTAAAGCTTCAGACTTTCACTCGAGTAGCCCAGGTTCAAACCGTGCAACGTACAATTAAGTTTTTCTAACTTAAGTACATTTTCTGACTGCTTTTACGATGAAGGAAAACATCGTGAGGAAACTCGGATTCGTGTATTCGAATTCGATCTAATCTAGGATTCGATCTAATCCCTTCTGGGTTGCAAAGGTCAGATGGCAGTTGCTTCGTGTTAAACTGGCGCCCTTGTCAAATCCCTTAGATTAGGTAGCCGATATCACTTGATTTAGAAACGTTATAAAAATACTTCAATTTAACAAAATATTTTTAGAAAGATCCTAAATTTATGTTTCCTTGTTACAGCTGGACAATTGTTCTGTGGCGACATTGATGGAGTTCCGCTTGGACAGCGCGGAGTACTGCCAGGCCCAACACAAATAAACTCGAGGGCATTTCGCGGAGCCAGGGTAGCGGGGACATTGACAGGACCCATGCTGCCAGGAGCGCGCGTTACTCGACGCAACCCACGCGACATACAATATACACCCTCCCACTTGTAAGTTTACTATTGAGTATATTACAAATATTATCCCTTGATATCCCTAGACAAATCACACATATTGATCTAAGCCCAAAGTTAGCAAATTATTTGCTTGTGTTATGGGTGTTAGTCAACGATATTATACATAGAAATACATATATAAATATCAAAATGAATTTAATAAACACCTAGACCCAAAAATGCGAACGTCTATGTTCACACAAACGTCCGCCCCCGTCGGGAATTGAACACGAGCCTCGCTATTTCGTCAACGTGGTAAGGCAACTATGCTGCCACTCGGCCAGCGAGACGGTCAGTTATGTGTTAAATTGATTTACACATCACACTTCACGCCAAGTCCTCTGGGTTGCCGTGTGGTGTGGTTCAACAAGCTGATGAATTAAACGAAATGAAAGAAAATCCTTTGAGGATAGACAGAGAGTATTGAGTGCCAAGTGTCACGATTTATACATACTATCCTAGCTTTCTCAAAAGGTAATTTAAGGTCCCGTACATTTTTAATAACTTGCTGGGATATCTTGAAATAAAATTGAATTTTGAAATTCGGTTCGCATTCGGTGTAGAAATCAGTCAACATACCTACATAAAAACATTTCTGAACTATAGTAGGTACATCTTAGGCTACCAGAGTCGGACGATAGCTGTTTTTGCGTATATTTCATTGTATGTTTTTATGTAGGTATGTGACTGATTTCTACACCGATTGCGAACCGAATTACAAAATTTTATTTTGTTTCAAGGGATCCCATCAAGTTATTAAAAATGTACGGGACCTTAAATTATCTTTTGAGAAAGCTAGGATAGTATGTATAAATCGTGACACTTGGCACTCGATACGTTCTGCCTACCCTCAAAGGACTTTCTTTCATTTAATTCATCAGCCTGTTGCAGTCCAGTACTGGACGTTTTCCTCCCCCATTGTAAAGGAGGGCAGGCGGGTTGGTGTTCGCCGTGTATATTTATTATGGACTGTGCTTGTACGGGCGGTGCTGCTTCCATCCGGACGAGCCCTTAACGCCTTTTACGACACCCAATGCTATTCTACTCTGGCGAACACCACACGACAACCCAGAGGACTTGGCGTGAAGATATGTGTATATCAATTTAATTCACGAAGATCACACATAACTGACCGTCTCGCTGGCCGAGTGGCAGCATAGTTGCCTTACCACGTCGACAAAATAGCGAGGCTGGGGTTCAATTCCCGACGGGGACGGACATTTGTGTGAACATAGACGTTCGCATTT